>LJSK01000114.1:46043-74141 GCA_001299535.1 Leptomonas seymouri
ATATATATATATATATATAGCGCACTTCTTTCAAACGATGAAAACCAATAAAGCCCATAGTTTTAATTTCTTTAAAATAAATCGCTCAACTAACTGCACCCTTGCTACATACAGTACCCAGGCGTTGTGCGTTGAAAACAGAAAACGCTAGTTGGCGCGCGAGGTTGACCAAAGTAACCATTTCAGCTCTGTTCAGGGTGATAGGTTCGTCCTCACGGTTCATGATTAACTTCATGGCTACTGCGATGCCTTTCGTCTCCAGCTTGCCCCAAATGCGGCACTTCTCGCAAGTGACACAATCCATCAAATGGGTCACATTGTGCATAATCGACTTGAATTGCGGAATCAGCTCCCTTCCCCTCTCTGACTCCAGGAAGGTGCTTTCGTCAAAAGTGGGAGAACAGAGAAGACGCGATTCAAAAAGCTCCCTGATATTTTTGCGAAGCTGCAGGTCGGATGCAGTTGCCTCACCGTGAAGGCCAGTGTTGAAGATGGTGAGATCATTAAGGAAGAACGGTTTCGCCTTAGCCAGTGCGCGGAGAATGAACTGGTAGAGAATGTATAGATTGCCCACAAAGTCGGGGAAAGGGGCCACACGTTTGTTGTACATCTCGCAGTTGGGGTAGAACGAAATGTTGTCGTTGTTGTAGATGCCTGATTTGTGTTGCGGGGACGCAAATTCTGGATCCTTGTAATAGTTTGTGCACACGTGCATGGAGATGGACATGTGCAGCCCGCTTAATAGCGTATGCAAGATGATGACCTCTTGGCAAATGCCTTCGCCTTCCGACGAAAGACAGTTCTCTGCGTAGATAGCGCGCCACACCTGTGCAGCTAAGGGCCCGGAGAAGCCAGTGTTACCTTCTGGATTGGCAACCAAATCAACGTACTCTGCGCCATCCTCTGTTTTCTGCCAAGCACCCCAGTCGTCGAGATTCCGTGGTTTCGATGTGATCTCCGCCACATCCCCGCCTGGTGTGTCAACAGTGCTCATGTCCTCATCGGAATGTAACGCCTTTGGAATAGATTCTGCATCGCATTTGCAAACATTGCATGTGTTTTCGGCGCTGGTGCACAGCAGGCTCACAGCCCAATAAGGGCAAGGCTTGTTGCTATTGACCTTGAAGTAACGGAAGTATGGAGACACAGTGATTTGGTTCAATACTGTCAGCAGCGATGTCGTCCCCTCGTCGATTTCAGCAGGAGAGGAGTGACAGTAGCCATAGTCCAGTTTTGTTGTGTTAAGAACGATTCGCGGTCGAGTCACGATGGCACCAGCAGGTTCACGTGGGGCCTCAAACGTGACGACAAGAAACGCTACTAGAAGCACAGCAGACACGCATCTCAGAGTTGTATCGGCGCCCATTTTGATGTTGCTCTTGCTGATGTTGTATGTGTGGGCGTGTGAGACGATGAGTAACGTCTCAAAATCGAAAAGAAATATCCCTTTCAGATAGGTTATCCTAAAAAAAAACGGGAAGTAAGAAGAGCACGACTGCAAAGTCAGAGAAGATATCATAGAGCGAGCGCGAACATGTGCAAAAAATCCAAAGCATATCAATGTTGCTATACAAACGGGCATCATGAATGAAGTCACGCAGAAGTAGTTGGTATTGCGTATCGGAAAGAAAACGCTAGAAACTAGAGCACGTACACGATGCTTTGAATGCAGCAAGGCTGTTGCAGGTTCTCATGGCGAAGCGACCTTTTTTTTCCTTTGCGACATCTTAAACACAAACATTTAAAGAGAACCAGATACTTCCATCGCACCTCCCTTTCACATTGAGTGAGTATTGTCGTGCATCGAGACACCAAATGTACTTTCGCGCGATGGTTGATATACGCAGTAAATACTCCAAATGAAAAAACAGCTGTATTACTGCGATATTCAGAACGGGAAACGATAGGTACCGCAGGCACCCGCACTGTTACTTGTTGCCTGCAGCGTTTATTGCCTTGGGGGCCTCCATCGTGACTACCAGGAACGCCGCAACAAGCAGGGCGAACAGACACTTGAAAGCAAGTTCAACATCCATTGCTGGAGCTTAAAAAGTGATTGTAGGAGTAGGTAGATGTAGCAATCTGACCGCTTCAACTAAGCGTGTGATAAGTGAGCCAATGGGAAAGAAAGAAACGGAATAGTGTGAATAAGAAGTAGAAGAAAGTAAAAGAACAGACTCGGCGGTTGGTTTCCTCATAGGTTCTGCATCGAAGAACTCTTTTCTTTTCCAACGAAATAGCAATTTCTATCCAGTGTTTACTGGGCATGGGAAGCCTTTGGATGTGCAGTTATAACGCAATAGAGTTCTATGCTTCCAATTGCTTTGCCTGGCAACCTGCAAAGCGTTCAAAGCACTCTTGAAGCGGCTTTATTGGTTCGAATGCTGTACCCACAATCACCACCCCACAGAAACTCACGAAAGGTGCAGCCAGCACCCAACAGTGCTGTTGTCAGCTGTAAAGGTGTGCATTCAAAGGTCAGCTTTGAGCAACGATCCCCCCCCCGCAAAAAAAAAGTTTTCTTAGTTCCCAACTAACTTTGTTGCTGATAAATTCGTGCGGGTGCCGCTATTCAGGCACACGCGCGGTGGATCAATAGACTACCACTGATCTTGTGCGGCCCACCAACTTCAAGAAGAAAGAAAGTATGTGCTCAAGAAACACCTTCGTGGGAGCATGAGAGCCCTTATTTTGCTACCCAAACACGACGCGCTATGGGTAAGCTACACAGAATTTCAGCTTAATGAAAGTTTTAACTCCACTGAAGGATTGATGTGAGGGCGGCCATTTTGTGAGGCACTAAAAAGGAATAGCGGGCGTACACAAAGCTGTTTAACCCTGACTATAATGATGAAGGGATTCGAGGTAAACAGTTTGTTTCGCGTCGGGGGAGTTCGCCATTAGACTATCGGACTCCACAAAGTACGCACCAATGTTTTTTGTTTGTTTGCTTTATTGCCCAGTAATTTGGAGGAGTGCGTTTCGTTTCACTTCGGAAATTTTAATAATTTAGATTTGTTTTCTTTAATGTGAGAAAACTGAAGCATATCAGCAGCGATCAACAAATATCCATAAAAATGGCGGAACGAAATAATGAAAGCGATGCAGAAGATCTGCTGCACAGAAAAACATGTGCTGCCCCTCCGCAGTAACTGCTAGATATGTTGATGTAACACAGAATTTTCTCTTGTAATTTGAAATGACCAGTAGATCTTCAAGATTTTAGCTTTTACCGTCATCAGAAAAACTTGAAGTGAAGCTATTACTCTAGTAACGATTGATTTCCTCCCCTTCATTCAATTCTTCTTTTCCTTTTGTTTTTCTGTTACGAAGAGAAGGAAAACTTGCCACAATGTCATTTAAAAATTATTTTTCAGTTAGTGCTCGTCGCACAGTGCTTCGGAAGAAAGGGCGTGCCGATGGGCGACCAACGGCTGCGCAGTTCAACCGATTCATTCGCCAGCCGTTCCATGAGCGAACTCTTGCCAATGAGCTGGCAGGTGGAACGAAGCATCGTACATACAACGCGTTTGACTCAAAATTTATTCGCAATGAAATGCGGAATCACCATCGGATGAACAACGCAGCGCACTTAACTTCTCGGAATGTTTTGCGCCATATAAAAGCTGAGAATCCTAGCTGCAGAAGAATTGCACCACCAATTCGAAAATATTTTCCAATTCAGTGAAAGCATTTCGTGTTCATATGACAGCAGTTTTTAAAAGACTGCATTGCTGTCTGATATGCGAAAAATAAGGCGTTATTGGTTTGGTACTTAGCTATTTCTTTCAACAGGCCTCTGAGAGAAGATAAATTATACTGCTTTTGTGTTCTGCGCAAGCCGATAATGCTGTTTACAAATACAACGCAGTACAGCAGCGCGTTGGTATTTTAAAATGACGCATTCCCCGACAGGTATCTGCTATGAAAATACGCTTATGTTTCACAAAACTACCCTGTTATTATTATTATTATTGTTATTATTACTATTATATTAATTCTTGGTAGATGGAGCTGTTATTCCCACAAGATACCCGATATTTTCTATCTACGAGGTAATGGGAGTCATATTATAATGACTCGTTGCAATCCCTATTATGCATTGAACTCATATTTGAGTGGAAAATTTGCTGCATTTTTTTTTCCTCATATCGCCGACATCATATTATGCAGCAGTGCTAGATTTTCAGCATGCATTTTGTTGTTGTTTTCTTGCATTCCAAGAGCATCCGCGTGGGGAGGAAAAAAAAAAAAACACTGAAGTCATGCATCATGTTTCACTTAAGCAATACTTTTCCCCCTCATTTCTTCACAATTCTCACGGTCTCTTCTATTTGACAACAGTACAGTTCGAGTACAGAAATACATTCAATGTGCTGTTTGCTAAGTGTGCTTGCAAAAGAAAAAAATGATTTTATATGCTTGTCACTAAAGAAGCCTTGTGTTCTTGTATATAAAGTTTTATGTTCATAGCTGATAAGCAAAAAAACATATTTATTCAAAAAGCTTCTTTTCTTCTTTTACATTTTTGTATGTAAACCGAAGGCATAGAACTGAAAGGTGAATAGAAAAACATAGCAGAAAATGTCGGCGGAAGCAGTAAAGCGTCAAATTCTTATCGCGGTTGACGCCTTAAATATCCCTTTAAGCCGTATCCCCAGTCAAAAGACGGTTTCCGAAGCGTGCTCTGCCGCAAAGCTGCTTAGAAATCGCTTGTTGCGTGAGCACACCCGCGTCATTGAGCGAATTGATGCACTACACGAACGCCAAATGTTTGATGAGGTCAGTGACGATGAGACCGAATACGAAAGAGATGACGACATCGCAAGTGTTACCGGAAGCGGTGTTAGCCGCACAGAGTTCGTTTTTGTGTGTGAGGTGATGGTGGCTGAGAAGCTAGTAATTCCACTGCTAATTGCCCACGGAATGAATTATAGCGATTCGTTGCTGCCTCAATTATTAAAGCTATTGGCTGTGATGCTCCTACCAGTTCCGCGTTACTGCGCTGACGAATTATTGCAAAAAGACCTGTTACAGCGAATTAAAATGCGATGCGGCACAGACGAGTTTTTTGCGCTTCTGGTACAGTGTGTTGCCCCTATTGCGGAGAAGCGCACATCGGGTGAGCTGCAACGTGAGGATGTTGTAATTCTAGAAATCATTCTTACAATTATCACATATTTACTGGATGGCAATCCAAGCGATGCGGAACGTATTATTGGCGCCTTTTGTCGCAATCACGGAATTGAACTGCTGCTTGTGGTAATTAACCAAAATTATTCCCGTATGCAAGAAGCATCTTCTGTTGGTGCTGCGCAAACTGGGAATAAAATTACCGGAGATACGGGAGGCGAAGATTCTGGTGCTCATGCTGGACTCGACGCTGCTGCTGATCTGATCGAAACAACAGCCGTCGCAATCGACGAACCAAAAGCAGAGAGTGAGGAAGAGGTTGACTTGGAAGATGACGACTCAGCGTCTCTGTCGCAGCTACCTGACACTCTTAACGTGGCTCTCGAGCAGGAATTTAAGCAACAGGTTCACAATTTGCTGGAAAGCGAGGAGCAGCTGTGGAAGTGGAACTGTCTGGCACTTGCATCTATCGCGAGCGTAATTAGATGCGTCCCATCCGAGGAGCTCGCGCAACTAACGTTGCTGGATCACTCAAATGCTGCTACGCTAGATCAGCTGCTGAAAACATTGCGCAACGGTCACCAACTTCGTGACTGTAAGAAAAATAGCGAAAAATGGCGCGTTGTAGCTAGAAGCCGCAACGGATCGGTAACATCGAATGGCATTTTGGTGCGCGCGAGCGCAGGCATCTCAAGTGACCGTCGAGCGATTGGAAGTGTTTCCGCGTTACTCGGATCGCGCAGAAAGGATCCACTCGAAGTGATGAAGGATATGGATATGCGCAAGCGCGGCCGCTTTATCAAAGGCATGTTTCAAGGAGCGACCCTGCAGTGCAATTTGCCGATTCCAACCAAAATACAACTTTCGCAGCAAAACAACTCTTTTTTGAGCTTTGGGTTTGAGCCGCTGAGTGTGATGACGTTTGGCAAACTCCAAGAGATAGCTGCCAGTGTCGAGCGCGCTACAAAGGAACACAGGGAAGTGGTCGCTGGCTACAAGAGCTCTGGTGAAACCCTAGAGGTGAGCTCTCCTATCGACGCTGTTCTCTATCAAAAGTTGAGCTACGTGCTTAACTACATGAGCATCTGCCGGTGCACTCTCCGCTACGTGCGAATTATTATCGAGCAGTTAAAAAGCGAGCAAGTCTCGTTTCTCGCCATGTTTCCGCAGCAGTGGCAGAGCGTCTCGTCTGTAATCTCTCTTGACTACCTCGAGCTTGGATTCTCGGTGCTACGGTCGTTTCTTGACTGCAAGGATATCCGCCGTCGCGAAGATATAACGAATGCTGTGGGGTACCTATCCGAGATTTTGCTGGTACTGAACCTTTTACTGCAGGGCGACATTGCGGCGGATCCGGCGGTTGAGGTTGCTGCGCATGCCCTCGCTTCCTCCGTGTTGTACAAGGAGGAGAACATCAAAGTTGTTTTTGGCTTGCTAGCGGAGCACTCGAGCAGAGTGATCGCAGTCCAGAAAGCGCAGCATTTTATCTTGTTTACCTTCTCCGTGTTCCAGCTAATGGAGAAATGCAGTTACAAAGGCAATCTCCTTCTCCCAAAGCGACCCAAGAAGCAAAAAGGCGAGGGAAACGTTTTTGCTGGCGAGGCAGCCGAGATGGACGACAGAGAGCACGAAGACGACAATGAAAGCGTTGACTCTGCTGCTTTGGAAGAGATGCAGGAGGAAATGTTGCAGGATATTGCTGATATGATTGACGACGAGGACATCGACATCCACAGAAAAAAGCAGCCCGTTAAAGTCGTGGAGGGGCAAGAAGAAAGCAACCCAGTAGAGGCGGTATCTTCTGCATCTCCTGCTGCTGTCTCTGAAGAAAACGAGACTGCACTTCCAGAGCCTTTTTTTGAACCCGTAAGTAACGCAGTTAGCGTGGTGGAGGATGCGGCTAGTGGGTCAGAAAGGGCACTTTCGGAAGGGCGACCCTTGTCAATTGCGTCAAGCGGTCGGACAGCTTTGTCGACGATCAGCTCCGAGAGGGAGGTAGCTGTGAGTGGTTATTTCCACCGCCTTGCGACGCCAAAGAACATCAATCTTATTTACTCGGCCTTGCGCCACTGGCGCGTCAATGACGCGGACGTCAACCTCGCGCTCACCTTCCTCATCGATGGCCTTGTACGCAACAGCTGCGAAGCGGTCTTTTTCAACGTAGCCTTCCTCCTGATCATGCGCGAAGTTCTTGTTCATGGAGAAAAGACGCACGGCCCTCTTTACGTCGTTTGCGACAAGATCGTGTACGATTTTTTCAATCCGCCGTATGCGAAGATGCAGGATGCTCGCGCCGCAGCACTCCTTCCCGACGAAGTGGCAAGTGGCATGCTCAGTGGCGCGCAATCGTACTTGGGGTTTGAGGTGTCCCTCCGGTGCGCACGAGCTCTGTTCAACTTCAGCGCCACAGATTACGCGTATCTGGAAGATAAGGGCATGCCGCATTTGATGGACCACACAGTCATTCCCCTTTCTGGTGAAACGAGTGACAGTGGAGCACTTCGTGGCGCATCAGAGTTGAACGCATTTGCTTCCGCAGAAATGACGGGTGTAGCGCACTCTACTTCCAAAGCTTCCCCACGCCGCAAGGCTCGAAGGATCCCACGTGCTGAAGTGGATAGCGAGGAGGAGGAAACGGTCAGCAGTTCATCGGGCTCAGAGAACGAGGCGGAAGAGGGGAACACTGCGATGGACGCTTCAACGGCTGGTGACGAAACTAAGCTGCTCAAGAGAAAAACGAAAGCAGAGAAGAGTCGCCACCACCACCACCGCGAAAAAAAGAAGAAGCGGCATGAGAGCAGCGAGACGGCTGTCACAGAAAGGAGCAATAGGGCAGACAACTACCCCGACTCTGTACTCAGATCTGCTGAGGAAAGCGACGATGTGATGGAAGCGGCGGCGGAGCTCGCAGTTGACGCGGTGCCGCTCCATGAGTTCATGAAGGAAACACTTGTTATCGAAGAGACCCAGTAGCTAGGCAAGAAGTGCGCTTCTCTCTGCATGCTCTTTTAAATCCCCCTGGGCGTGCGTGTGCGTGTCGCCGCGCCTACCGCGGTGGCCGCTACGCAAAATAGAACATAGAAGCGAAAGGAGGCCTTTGCCCTTTTTTAAATCTACGAATATGGAACCACTCCGAAGAATACGCACGCGGGTTCTTGTGGAGGCTAAAGAAAGCACACACACACAGACAAACAGAACGAAATGATAATCATATGAACAAAAGCGAGGGCAGCAAGCGCTCCACCGGCAGCTTGATGGTATGCCTCAACCGTCGTAGAGAGCTGTGGAACACTCGCTTCGCTTTCTTCACTGCTTTGCACAAGTAGTGGGCGTGCTCTTCGCTGCGGATGTGGGCTCAAACGACCAGATGCACGCTTCACGCTATCCCGAAAACCCCCGGAAGACTTCCCTCTTTATAATTCCAGCTCTTCTGTCTCCCCCTCTTTGCACCTCCATCGGTGAAATCGTTTCAACCGATCCGGGTATTTGGCACTGGCGTAAGTGCGACCACAAGTATACTGTTATTCATCCCTCAAGCTTCTTACATATTCCATTGCTTTTTCAACTGGGTCCGAGCGCTTTGAGCAGGCTGTTTCCCCCTCGCACCTGTGTTTGCGGAGACAAAAAGAGAATTCAATCGACAAAGAAGTAGATGTCTCAAGGGCAGAAGACGCAGGAGGCGCAGTCGAAGGAGGAGCTAGACCTCCGCGTGCGTCAAGGCCTGCAGAAGCGCAAGAAGTGTGCTTTGTGTACTCAGACCTTCTATGTGAACGAACTTCCTGGTGCAATCACGCACAAGTCCATCTTAGAACTGCGGCAGAAATGGGGCTTAGATGTGCGCCGGGGTGACCACATGCCACCGCCGTCGCAGCTGTACAGACGGGAAGAAATCTGTATCTTTTGCATGCAGTTTTTCGACACCACAGGCTCCATGCAAACGCAGCAGAAGTTGCTTGCATCGACCCGTGACGGTATCTCGCCCTCGCTAACGCTGCGGTGATGGCAATGCTGAGCAAGGCTTTGCATAGCCACTGCAAACTTCTCAATACGGCATGGAGAGCAACAGCACTGAGCGTCTTGCTGTTTGTTTGTTCTTCTGTGCCTGAAGGCGCCTCTTTCATTTTCACTCAGCAGACACCCAAAAAGGGTTTCGAATCTTTTTTTCTGGATTCCTGCGCTTTCCTTCTTGTCACGGGTGTGACTGCACGCAGCTGAGCCTTTGTTTGTTTGCTTTGTGTGTGGCCGCATCCCCTTCCCCCGAACTCTTGTGCGTGCTCTCCAACCCATTTTTTCTTGTCCCTTGATGCCGGGCAACTGTGATGTAAAGTACATTTGGGCAAGCGAAACTGAACGAAAGCAATCGACCTCATCTGAGCGCTTTCTCCTTCCGCGTGCAGGTGCCATCGTGCTCGTAAAGCATTCGCTGCACACAGCAGGTGCATTACACCGCCCCACACGATTATATCTCTGCTACACGGATGCCCGCTGTTATTTGCGTCGGAAGAGACGTGAGCTCGTGGTTTGCAGGGCAGCGGGCAACTCGAGCCACTGCCACATCAGAAAATATGGTGGACATGTGCTACTGAATACAGTAGCATCAATGCTAAGTAGTTCTCGAGTGAATCGTACTGTCTATTTACCTCTGTTTCCTCACTCCCTACTTCTACGCAAACAATTGTACGCGAGCCTAAAGGGAGAGAAAGTGCGGAGGGCCAACATATTAATTCGAACTCCTTGCTGACCTCGAAAACAGCAGCAACAAAACCAGAGAAGGCAGTCAGCTCGCCAGCCGAGTACACGCCTTCTCGCATACACGCACACCTTTTTTCTATTTTGCCTTTGATTTTATTTGCTTTTATCATGTCCGCGCCTGCCCCCTCTCCTATGATGGACCGTGGGGAGCCCGGCCTTTGTGCGGGGAGCACGCGCCAGGACCTTCCGTCAACACCGCAAGCGGCGTGGATGTGGAAACCGCGCTCCAAACTCGTCAACAGCAACGGCAGCGCAAAGCAAGCCACCTCCCTTCTGCAGCTGCGCAGCATCGGCTCGAAACACTGGAATCGGCGCTTCGTCTTCATCGACCATCACTTCTTCTGTTATGGTAAGAAGAAAGGGCGCAAGGACAAGCAGGTTCCCTTTGAGCTTGTTGAGGCAGTGCGGAGGGAGGCGGCCGACAAGCTGCGACGAGAGCATGCGCCAAAGGAGTTTGCCGACTTTGGGTGGTACCTCGCCGTGAAGGGACGTACGCTCCTCTTCTGTGCAGAGTCGGAGGAAAGCGCAGTGCAGTGGGTCAGCTACCTCGAGGCCCTGCTGCAGGTCATGAAGGGCAGCCCCGCCGGCCCTCTCCCTGGCACTGCATCTCTTTTAGCTTCCGCTGCTGCTTTTTCCGATGCCACGCCGGAGATGCTAACGCCGGCACGCGATGCGACCTTAGCGGAGCTGGGTGTGCAGTACGGCGCAGAGCATCTCAACGACAGCACGCACTACGATACGCTGACCACCGTCACCTCGCCAGGGGAGTGGCTGGCGGATGGGGCCAACAGGCAGACACCTGGTGAGCATTCACGCCGACAACAGTCAACGCTGGCTGTCAGCCCAGCACCCCAGTCATCGAACTTGATGGCGGCGTCCCCGGAGGGCGGGGCAGAGCCTCAGCAAGCCCACAAGCACGATGAGGCATCCGACGTTGCGTCGGAAGCCGGGTCAGGAGAATGCAGTAGCAGCAGTCAAGCAAGTGCAGCGCTGGTCGGTCGCGCCGCTACCCAAGGCAGCCGAGACAACGCCAATGGTGATGACGGCGACAGCGGAGCAGAAATGGATAACGACATGAGTGACGACCGGAGCAACGATCCTCACGGCGGTGCTTATCTGCTGGGCGTCTCGTCGGACGACACCGAAGGGGACGACAGCGGAGACGACGACCGTGAAGATAGTGGTGATGACGGGGAGGAGCACTCACGCGCGCGGACCACGGGTAGTACGAAGCCGAGGTCCGCCGTTGCTAAAGACGAAACACTGCCAGAGCACAGCATGGCGGAGTGTCAACTGCCGCGCGAGGTGCGCTATGCACGGCTTCTCCTCCTGCTGGCGGCGGACCCGCATTCGCACATCAGCTACCGTATTCCAGCACTGGAGTCGTACTTCAAGTCGGGTGACGACATGAACAGCGTGACGTTCTCCCGCACTGTGGAGAAGTTGGGCAAGCGCGACAACGCCCAGACACGGGAGGTGGTGCTGACGGCCCGCCACCTGTATCTCTTCAGCAGTGGCCGGCTAGCGAATAGTCATCAGATGCGTTGCATCGATACACGTGATATCACCGGTGTGGTGGAGAGCACCGCTGACAAGGCAGCCATAGCCATTTTGATTCCTACCTTCCATGACCTTCTCCTCAAGGTCGTCCCGCAGAACTCCTGTGTGCCCGGGACGCTCGCGGAGGTGAAGCAGCAGCTCATCGCGCACCTCTACAAGGCCCACTGCGACGCGCACACCGACCACCGCTTCCTCCTCCGTGAGTCCGCCACCGTGCCAAAAGAGATTCGCCGCACAAGGGAAGCGCTATATCCGCCGCTTATCGCCCATGCTGGGGACCAGATGCGTGTTGGGGAGAAGGCTATCTTGCTCGAAACTTTTGCCAAGAACGCAGATGTGGCGGTATACTGGTCGTCCATGGTGCGACAGGTGCAGGCAGACCGCAAGCCGCGGTTGTGCGCGTTGGTCGTCACCGAGGGTTCCATCTACTCTCTCTCCGACACCCTGCAAGAGGTGGTGCGTCGCACGTATATGTGGGACCTTCTCTACGTAGAGTACGATGCCGATGCGCAGTCGATTCTGCTGAAGTGCCGCGGGGTTGATGTGCTCTTCAGCATGCAGTCCAGTACAGAGTTTGACGGCTTTCTACAGGTGCTACCTACCGCCATGGCAGACGGCTTTGGGCGCACGCTTCGCCTCACCCCATCCAAGCAGCTTTACTCCCACGCCAAGCTCTTCAGCCTCTCCACGCTGAATAGCGCCGGGCCAGCCAGGGCTACGCGCTCTGCCTTGAGACGCCACTACGGGTTTCCTTGGCCGAAAGGGAAGAAGGCAGGCAGCGGCACCAAGCTCTTCTCATCCTTTGCGGCGGCCGCCGATGAGGAGGCGGACGACGGCGCAGCTGCAGGGGAAGCATTCCACCAAACTATCCAGGGTGACTACCGCAACTCACAAGCTATCCGCATGTTCTGCGCACAGTTTCGCTTTGTGGAGGAGATCTTGCTGGACTACGACGACGCCGTGATTCTGTGGGAGCAATACGAGGCCTCTGCGGGGCTCCCCTGCTGGGACTCGTTGCGGCTGCGGAACACCTTTACGACTCGCCTACGCGTAGGCGAGATTTGCCTCTCAGCTCCCTGCCGCCTGCTGGATGCGAAGGAGTGCGCGACGCTGGCGAAGTCGTCCGCACAGGACCTGCACGAAAGCGTGGTGATGGCGATGGGCACCCCACGGGCGATCTGCGTCACCTCAGAGGGAATTCTGTTTCTGCGCAGCGGTGCCGTGTCTACGGCCGCTGCTGCTGCCGCGGGATCTTCCACTAGCACGTTATCTGGGAGTGCTGCGGCAGGACTTGAACCAGGAAGCGCTGACGCAGCCTTGGCAGTGCTGTCACCCGACGTGCGGATCAAAGTCAAGCGGCGGCTGAGCGGGGCGGTGAGTCACATCAGCAGCGGGGCAGGTAAAGACGATGATCTCGTCTTGGGGCTTGTCGGGTGGTCATCCATCGCTGCAGTGGTGCGGTGCCACAGCAAGGAGGGCTCCTCGGTGGCCCTGCTCACGAACCGCGCGCACCCTGTCGACTACCTTTTTCACTTGGCGAGCGCGCAGACGATGCTGGATGTGATGGCAGCCGCGATGGGGTGCTACGCGCAGTACCAGCACGGCAACCCGGATCACACGCACTTTCCGCCCCTCTACGCTGCCCCCCGCGCGCAGAATCTCGCGGTGGCGATGAAGAAGACCGTCTTTGACCCCTTCCCCACTGTGGCCCTGCGCTACACCCCCTACAGCTTCCCCAGCGATCGGCTGCGGATGGCCTTCATCCCAGACGTGGCCGACGCCTGCCGACGCTTTGGTGACAACACGATACACTTCTCCGGTATGGCCTGGCGGGTGCGGTCCGCCACGCTGCGCAAGTACGGCGGCCGCCTCGAGGAGGACCCTGGCGCGGGCATGCGGCGACACAACAATCACCTCTACAAGTCCTACATCTTTGTGCTCACGAACGTCGCCATCTACCACTGCACTAAGGGTGGCTTTGAAATGGTGCGGCGCACGCTCCTGACGGACATCAAAGGCATCACGGTCGGCCTGCATGACCCTGACACCGTGCTGCTCTCGGTGCCGTCAGAGTACGACATGTACTTCCGCATCGAGGGCCGCGGGGCGGAGGTGATTGCGCGGCTGCAGGAGGCGTACGTGGAGTGGACCAACTATAACCACTACCTTCCGTACGAACGCCAAGGCAGCCACACCCTGGAGGAGTACGGCCTTCCGGTGCGGCAGGCCCCGTGCGTCGCGGCGCTTGGCACGCTGACAAAGCCGGCACACTTCAACGACCTGCAAAGCAGCCGTCCCGCGTCGGAATGCCGCCACCAGATGCAGCAGTGGCATCTGCGGTGCTTACGGCGTGCCATCGCCGGCTTCGAGCGTGCACAGGCGGCTGCCCGCAAAGATCACCGCTCGGCACCCTCGGCGAAGCCCGGCGCACTGCAACTGCCGATGTGGAATCGCGTGAGTGCCGCTCTAGCAGAGCGTAGTTCCTTCTTGTACTTCGTGCAGCGCCGCTGCTTCCGCTTTGGGCTGACCAGCGAAGACTTCGAGGAGATGCAGCGAGCGCAGCGGCTGCTGCGCAGCTATCGTGAGATGGAAGCCGGCGCCATCGCCCTCATCACAGCGACGTCCAGCACCGATCCGGAAGTTTTCCAAGCGGCGCTGCAGCGCGCGTCTACCGTGCCCGATCTGCGGCTTCTTGTGGAGGAAGAAACGCGGGTGTACGAGAGCTACCTCGCACGCCGTGCGTGTCTCACTGCCATCTTTGATGCTGTGAGTTGCTACCGCTATCAGCCGAACGGTAAGAGCACATCCCTCGTGGCGCTGGAGGCAACACTGCTAGATCTTCTTCAAGAGGCAAGCCGCATGGGCTTTGACGCCTCTTTCTTGCGTTACGTGGTGCACGTGGTGCGGGTGCTGGTGCACCGCACGCAGATCCAGCGCGTGGTGTGCGACCCAGCGAACCAGCGACGCTTGTTGGCGGCGCATAATGGGGGATGGGCGCTGGTGCGGCAGGCAGCGGGCGAAGTCGGCATGACGTGGCGTCCGCCCGTCAGTGCTACGGCGGCACGCTCTCCCTCGACGCGGCTGCAGCTCAACGCCCGTGCCGCACATCTGGCGCTGAAGCATTCCACCAATACCGGCGAGCCTGCTCTAATTAGAGGGGCGATGGCGCTTGCCGTGTCTGTGCTGGAGGCGAGTGAGCAAGACGGTGCGAAGCCAAGCGCGAAGGAGTGCGACGCGGCGGCGTTTACTGCACTGCGCCGGGCATTAGCAGCGCTGCAGGACGCTCTCACACCGACCAAAGAAGAAGAGCGACAGCATCTTCTGCGTGCTGTGGAGGCGCTCATTGCCGCTCGCCAGGCACACCAGCGGCAGCAGACGTGGACGCCAAACCTTGTGTCCGACCTGCTCGCCACGTGCATGAGACTGGAAGAGCAGGTCGCCACTCAACGCTGTCCTCTCCTGCACAACAGCACACAGTCCGTCCTCGCAATGGAGCACGCCATGCTGACGGAGCAGCAGCACCGCCTGTGTCTACGCCGCGCACTGGAGAAGAGGGAGCTAAAAGCGCAGCAGCAGCGTTGGCGCGAGTTGCAAAAGCAACAATTGGCGTTGCAGCGCGCAGTCGTACGTCGGCAGCAGCGCGAGGCCACTGCGCGGGAACGGCGGCAGCGCAAAGCGTTGACGCTGTGGAGCAACCAAGTTGATCAGCTCGTGTCGAAGCTGGATGCAGTACTCGCAGATGCGACGGGGGTGCCAGACGAGCGCATCCGACTCGGTGTCAAGCGCTGCGTGCACCTGCAGCGCTGGATCGCAGAGGCAGCCGAGCGTTACAAAATCCGTGCACCGACTTCTGCAGCTGACGCACAGCACAAGGTGTCTCCTCTCCTTTCTGCTCTGCACCGGAGCCCTGCGGGTCCCCCCTTGGATGCAGGAAAGGTCTCCAATGTTTTGGCAGAGCTGCTGACGAAGCTCCAGTCTGCCGCGGCTCGAGCGCAGAACCTCCTTGACAAGCGAGCGAGAGGCGAGTCGAGTCCGTATGGAGAGACAGACAAAGGTGTTTCTCACACCATTGTCTGCCCTCCGCTCTCTGACGCAACTGACGGTGATGCAGAGGGGGGCGCAGGTGCTGTGGCGTTCGCGCTGCCAACTGAAGTTGGAAAGCTCATCGCGGCGCTCGACACCAAAGGCCTGGTGGCGTACATACAACACCACCAAGAGAGCACCGCCGCTTCTGCCATGCTCGATCAGATACGCCTTCACTGGCGACGCGCGCGATGCCGTCAGAGGTGGGTGAAGGCGCTGCACCGCCATCTACACGCGGCCGCCGTGCTGCATAGTCGCGAGCTTCTCGAGACGGCGTTGCATCAGGCGGAAGAGGCGCAGTACACGGATGCCGCGGTGGAGACGGCGCGTCGCGCCGTGGAGGCTATGAGAGCACCGCAGCCACAGCGGCAGCCCCAAGGGGAGGGGAAGGATTCCAGCGTTGATGCCGCTCCATCACCCACCCCCTCTCCCCCCTCTCCTTCTTCGCGCTTTGTAGATCCGTGGCGGCAGCGTCGACATGTACCACCTACAGAAGACGTGGAGGATGCGAGGGGGGAGGGGAGTGCAGCGGCAGTGCGTCCTGTACTGCGCGCCACGGAGGAGGAGGAGCCCATCGCAAGGGCTGATGCCACAGGCATCTTTCAAGAGGGCAGCAACTCCGCTGCCAACACGAATAAAGGTCCCACGGAGGCAAAGGGGCATGCGCACCCTAACACTCCAAAACTGAAAGAGGTAATGCTGGCAATGGAGGGTGTGGCACGCGCAGCAGAGAGGGATACAGCTGCTTTGCCAAACGCAAATGCTGTGCTTCAGCAGCTGTGCGCAGCCACCGCGGCGTTGGTAGAAAGGGCTGTCTCCGCTGCCAGCGATCCACGTCCCGAAGCCTTGTCCTCTACATCCGGAGAGACAGATCCGGCAACGGCCGATAAAGTATGCATCACCGCTGACAACCCCTTCTGCGCCCCCTTCCTGCAGGCGTGGAGGGCGACGCTGCAACATCAGGTGCGGCCCAGCGGTAGGGTGATGAAGGAACCGCGCACCGTGTGGGATGTCGTCCGCGGCATCGGCGAGGCGAACACCAACGGCGAATATGTCGCCCCGTACGTCACACGGCTGTCCAGCGACTTCCAGCGACTCTATCGCAGTACAGAGGACAGCGACTCGGCGAGGCAACGTACGGATGCAGTGCTGCTGGCGCTCATCTTCTTTTCGCATCGCATGGAGTGCGTGTGGAATGGGCTGCTATTGTTGGATGAGAAGGGCCGTCGTGAGTTGCTGCTGCAAGATTCGCTCATGGCGCAGCCAGAGGTGGTGCAAGCGCTGCTCGGCGCGGCCCGTGTCTGCGATGCGTTGCAGTGGGCGTTCCCAAACGTTCAGGCGCTGGCCATGGAGTGCTTGTTTCCGCGCAGTGGTGCGGTGGAAGTTCCAATGCGGCATCGCTCCTCTAGGAACGCCGCTGCTGCCCTTCATTCCCACACCTCACAAGCGGCAGAAGCTAAGGGGGTATCTCCCACGCGGAGAGTCTCGCCACCACCTGAAGCCCCGCAGGCGCAGCTGCCGCCCTCCCGAGGCAATGCACCACCTCGCCGTCTCGCCGTATCGCCTTCTGCACTCGAGACGCCAGTAGCCGAAGCAAGTACAGTGCCGATAGCTGCCATGCGGGAGGTGTACTGTGGTCAAGTCATGAGTTGCCTACAGGAGTCTGTGCGTGACATCGCCTCCTACTTCACACGGCAGCTGCGCACGCACGGCCCTGCGCCAGGCGAGTCGCCGACAGCCGCCATCTACTTTGATGAGCACAGCTATCCTGAAGTGGGTGAGCTGGTGGAGACGTCGGTGCTGCCGGCGCTGCTGGCCCTTTTAACCGGCGGCCTTGCGCGACGCGGCCGTCTCACACGCACCCACACGTTGTGGGACCTGCTGACAGCGCTGAAGGAGACACTGACGACCAGCTCACGCACCCTGGCAACGGCGGAGGTGCTTTCAGTTATGAATATGGTAGAGGCGCTGACAGACACATCCGGTATGCATGGCCGATACAACGCCAAGCTGCGCTCATTCTCTAATGAGGAGCTGGGCGAGCTGCGCGTGCGTATCGCTCTGCGCGAGTGCATGAATCGAATGCAGCTGCACCCCCTCATCTGCGCCATTTTTCCTCTTCTGAGCGGGAATGAAGCGTGGATTGGTGAGGATTCGGGTGTCCTATGGTCATTCTACCACAACCCGGCGCTGTGCTTGCTGCACCCGCGCGATGCCGAGTCGTCGGTGCAGCTGCGACCCTTGCTCGAGAGGCTTTCTGCTCTGCCTTTTGTGCTGGTGGTGGACCGCGAGCTCCGGTGATGGACATCAGCGTCACCTCTGCTTCGATTCATCTGCCGGTGCGGAGGCTCATTGGGCAAATGGCGATGCACCGCTTTTGTTTTCTCCACTTCTATTTGGAGCCTCCGTGCTCTGCCCCTACTCGGGCCACTGACGCAAGACTGAAATGCTTTGTTGTTGTTGTTCTCCGCTGCTGCATTGCTTGCGTGCAGCCGGTGTCACGCCTTCTTCATTGCGTCTTTCCCTTGTTCTCTGGTTTTTGCGGGAGGTGGCGCCGAGTGCCAGGCGGCCACCACCGGAGACATGAAAGTACAGCACCGTGGCTCTGTTGCCCTCGCGCAGGGGGGCACTGCGCGACTCTCTTCACTGCAGTTCTCAACGGCACCTCTCCTCTCACTTGCCTCGCGCACCTTGTCCCCCCCCCCCCCCCCCACACACACACAGCACCCTTTTTTTTTGGTCTTCAAGAAAGCATAAGGATACTAGAGTAAGGGCCATGCTTCGTCGGACAGCCCGCACGCTCAGCAAGCGCACCCCCGGCTACGTATTTTGGCGTCAGAGCTCCTTGACTGAGTTGGAGCACTCCAAACGCAACTATCTCCTCTCTGAGCGCCCGGTCCCGCTAGCGCACATCGCCCGCCGCATGGCCCGCGTCAAAGCGCGCTACGACGACACCCAAGACTTCCACGAGCGCAACCTTCTCCGCGGTGAGTACAAGTACTTTACGGGGAAGCTGTGCGACCTACGCGGTGCGCCGTCAGGCGATATGATCCTGGTGCTGCAGTGTGCCGCCTTCTTTGGTTTCTGGGACGCCTCTCAGGTGGACCGCATCCTGGCGGAGCTGTTCCTGCTGCTAGAGTCGCTGGAGGCGATCGAGCTCGTGGCCCTCTTCACCTGCATGCCGCAGCTGCGTCGACAGGAGAGTGAGCTGTACCGCCGAGTTGCCACGGAGCTCGTGTCGGCGGTGCCGGATCTCACGACGCATGAGTGCCTGCAGGTGTGCCATGCCTGCACTGCCGAGACGCCCGCGGAGCTCGTGGATAAGGTGCTTAAGGAGCTGGCGGACCACCACGACGAGCTCACGCCTGCGCAGTGTGTCGAAGTGGTGGACACGTGGAGCGTGGCCCCGCAACAGGTGCGGTTGCGCATGACTAGTCGCATGTCGGCTATTCGTCAAGTTGCGCTGGATCACGTGGAGGAGCTGAGTTGCATGGACATCGCTGTCCTCTACACAAGTTTGCATGCGAGCGACGATGGTGATGAACTGTCCGAATCTCTGCAGCGGCGTCTTCTGCAAGCCTTCGCGCGCGACCTTACGCTGACGTGCCCGCGCTCCACCGCCCTCATCTTCACGGCAGCTCGCCGCTCCCATTCGCTTTCGTTGGAGCTTACCCAGATGATGGCGGATCGCGTGCTCTTCCTGTCTACCGACTTCACACCCGCGGAGCTCCTCGCTGTCTTCCAGCTGTATGTCGAGAGCCTCGTTTCGTTGAGTGTACTCTCCGCGGATCTGCAGGCTGAGTCTGCCGCGGTCAACCTGCTTGAGGTTCGAACATCCGCTCGTCCTTTCCCTCTGGTCGGCGACACAGCCGCGGTGGTAGCGACAACTGTGGTGCCCTCGCCCGCCCTTTCTCGAAGTGCCTCCACTTCAATCACCACAGCCACACGCCAGCACGTCTTGGAGCGCGAGGTTGCAGCCCAAAACCTCGCCACCTTAAGGCATGTCTGCGAGGGCTTGTCAGCACAGCTGGTGACCACTCTGGAGAGCGCGTCGGCGTACGTGTCTGTCGCTTCTCAGATGGAGATTGTGGAGCTCTACGCGAGTGCGGTGATGCAGCTGGAGCTGAGCGCAACGAACAGCGCATCTGGCGGCAATGCTGGCGTGAATGATGCACAGCGCTCTTCGTCTTTCGAGTCCATGGGGCAGCTGCTCCGCCTCCTCCCGCAGTCTCGACGGGTGCTGCAGCTGGTTTCGAGTAAGCTAATCGCCAACATGCGAAGCTCCTCTCTGGCGCTCCTCGTACAGCTGCTAGAGCAGGCAAACATTCTCGGCAACACCGCGTTGCAAGACGCCGTGGTCACCGCTGCCGTGCAGGAGCTCGTTACACGCGACGTCCATGGACTGACAACGGAGGCAGCGCTAGCGTTGGAGCGGAGGCTGAGTTCGCTGACGCAGCTGCGCGCAGAGCATCAACGCCGGCTGTCTTCCGCGTTTATCCCTAAAGTCCGCCGCTGCGTTTGAGGGTCGCTGCGTGTGTGCGCGTGCGGCTTGGGGGCAGGCGAGATGAAGCAACTACGGGGCTCATGTCTTGTGTTTGCTAGTGAATCCGTGGGTGTGGTTTCGCTTCGAGAGGAGAGGGAGGGGGCTGGTGCACACCTGCCTTGATCTGCTGGGCTGTTCATCACATCTATATATCTATGAAAAACGCGTTGTCTCGTTTGGGAAGTGCCATGAAGTCAAGAAGCTGCCCACAGCCTACCCGCAGTTTTCGTTTTTTTCTACGCCAAAATCCTGCAAAGGTGGTGGGCCGCAGGGACGTCAAGTTCTCTGTTCGAGCACTCTGGCGACTCGCCAACGCTTCTCATAATGCCTTATTTTTGTATGTGCCTGAGCATTCGCTGATGTCTTCTGTCCGCTTGATGTGGCTGCTAGCTCCTCTGTTTCTCTCTCGCCTTTACACAGTGGCACTCCTAGACCTCACCATTCCCGAGGCCGCACACACACACGGACGCTTCCTGAGCGCCTTCCACTGGAGGAAGTAACGGAGGTACGCCTTTGTAACCTGACAGAAGAAGCAGCTTTTAGTAGGCCCAATCGCCTATTTGTTTTTGTTACCTATCCTCGCACGCGAGTTGTTATCATTGCGGCAATGCTATTTAAACGAAGCCGTCTGCTGCGCTCTGCGTATGATGAGCTGACGGTGGTGGGTAGCCGGTGGACGCAAGTGCTTGCCAAGTCGCCTAACGCCGCCGCGACGGGGCCTCCGCACGTGCAGGCGCATCTCGCACTGCCTAGGATTACCATAATCCCTACCCTGCATGTAGCGAGCATGAAGTTTTATGATCGCGTGCTCGAGTACATTGATCAGGCGGTGCGGCGCAACAAGGACACAGTAGTGCTCTTAGAAGGGATCTGCGACAGCGACGCCGCGGAGAAGCAGCAGATGCAGGAGTACGCCGAGATCACGCAGAACCAAGACCTGCGGCAGACGATGATTACCAAAGCAGACGACAACACCCTTTATTCTCCGGAGGTGATGCAGGAGATCTGCCAAGAGCTGGGCGTCCGTCATGACCTGCTGTGCTCCCTCGAGTCCACCATACGCCTGCAGGAGTGCTATCTGAAGCCGAAGCTTGCGGCGACGAGCGGATTGAGTTTACGCAATAACGCTGACCTCAACATGCACGAGGTGCAGAAATTGTTGGCAGAAGAGTCGGCGCGGCTGCACTTGCTGGGTGAGAGTCTGCCTTCCAGCGTAGCGGTCAGCCAGATCGGGTCGTTCCCACTCATCCGCAAGCACCGGGAGCGCAAGGTCGCGAGCGTGGCCCGTGCCTACTGCGAGGGATGGTTTGATAGCGAAATCGATGGGGAGGTCATCATCCCATGGGGCTACTTCCACTCGGAGGCGATTAAACATTACATTCTGGAGGGGAACAAACCGAGGGGGAACAGCGACGACGGCGGCGCCGCAGGCTCCAGCAGCGGAGCACGTGTGGAGAATGCGGCGAGGGCGGGCGGTGGGGGCGTTGCCTCGCCTGCGTACAACCACCCCCCGCTGGTCTTCGTGGAGGCGGACGAGCTGCTTGCGAAGGTGCCGTTTGACGTGCCGAAGGAGCTTATTGAGCCTGTGCAAAGTGAGCCAATCGCCAATACGTGAGGGTGAAGTTTTTTTAATCTCTTTTCAAGCCTTGCCACCCTCTGCATGTGCACACCGTGCCCAGAAGCGGCCGTTGTTTTGCTTGTCCTTGGCTTCTCGCCAAATGAGTAGTGCCTGCCATTCCCTCTCACAAATAATAATAAAAAACAATGTGAAGCGCTCTTCTGTTCCGCCAGATCTCTGCAGCGTTTACTACTGCAATGGAAAAAAGCGCTACTTCTGTGATGATGGTGCCGGCGCACTGACTTCTGTGCTCGCCTGCACACACACACACACACACACACACACACACGACATAATGGGCCTGATTTGCTCCGCCCTCTTCATCTATCTGTGTGATGTTTCAAGTCCTTGTCACGTGCAAGGTTGAGGTATCCAACAGGAGATGTGCTGCGGCAGCTGGTAGTGTCGAGTAGCCACGGAGCTCCTCAATGGCGATGTCAGCGAGACCTCCCCCTTCTCGTATCCCTCCTTCTTTCATTATTGCTGTTAAATTCGCCTCGTGCCCACGTTACACCCCCTTTACAAACAAACAACACACTGGTTCCCATGTAAAGCACTTAGAGCTTCTTCTTCTTTTTTTGGGACAATCCTTTGATTGAAACTCGTCGCGTGCCATCAGCCTCACTCAGCGTCGAGACAATCAGCAACGGACTCCTTCAGCTGCTGGCCAAGGCGCATTTCTGATTTCTCGTCTTACACTGTTTCGGGCGAAGCACCTGGATCACCGAGATCGAAACCAGCACGCACAAATTCAAAGCTGCCACACTTTTGTTTTGCTTGTTCTTCGTCTGTGCCGCAGCAGAGGGAAATCAGCGTTGCTTTATTTTCATCACTCCCCCCTTTTCTTCTTCTTCTGTGTACCTCTATACTTGTCTTCCTTTCATTTGTGCCCAAGTTGTTGCAACGTTCCCCTACTCCCCCGCTGTGTACACCGAAGCCATCTTGGGTAGGCAGGGCCGTGAAGCACATCCATACACTCTGAACTTCATCAAGTCTTCTGTAAGCTTTCCTCTACCCTTATCTTTGCGGTGACTGCAGCTGCTTCTTCAACGACGTCCCTCTTACCTTCTGGCTTGCTGGTTTGCCTTGGACGCGTCAGGACGGCTACGCCTTACCCGCTATTATATATATATATAATATTATTTATTGCTTCTCTCCACTTCAAATCTTTGCTGCTGGACTGAACTTGACTCTGCCAGCTTTATTCACGCAACCACAACACTCGTACACACACGTGCACACACACACCGTTGGCAACGCCGAGTAGCGACAACGATTATTTGACGTGACGGCGAAGGGACAAGGAAGGGAAAAGGCGCTCTGGCGGCTGATCTTTCGGAGTGCCGTACGCCGTTCTAATTCTTTTCGTTTCGGAAATCTCCAGCGTCGGACTCGCCACAACTCCCTCATCCCCACCACCACACACAAAGGAAAAGAAAATGGGCGGTTCCTGCTGCACTGCAAGGAGCAAGGGTGACGCCACGCACACCAAGAAGTCCGGCAATGCTGCGGCCGATAGTGCGTTCCAGGATATCCCCGCTCGTGCCTTGCGCGTGCAGCCTGTCGCATTCGACGTTTTCGTGCCGGAGAACACGAGCCCGGCGGGTGCCGACGTGAAGCTCTATGAGCCGAACAGCTTTGCCAACGCGAACGGCACCCTCTTTGACGCCAGCATGCACACCGTGCGGGACATGAGCATGGCAGTGGACCGCAACATCTCCTTCGACCCCCTTGCCCGCACCATGAACAATATGAGCTTCACAAACAGCTTCAAGGCGGTGAACAAGAGCGCGGTGCAGGTGTTCATGAAGAACATTGCACGGCTCGCAGGGCAAGACATTGGGAATCAGAGTCTGCTGGCGGAGAGCCTAATAGGCCCCAACGCGGTGATGGACAACAAGAGCACTATGCTCGACGGCCACGCGCCAAACAGCACGATCACCCAAGAGGACTTGAACTACATTGTGGGCGGTGTGACATTGCCGGACCGCTTGATGCGGCTGCAGGAAGTCGAGTCTGTCTTGCGACAGACCATCGAGGGAACGTGGATGATGGACTCGACACTGCTGCAGCTTGCGCGTTGCCAAGTCATGCCCACACTGCGTCAACGCCGGCGCCAGTGGAATGCAATGGCCCAAGCCGGACCGAATCAGACACCAGCCAATGCACAGACCACTACTGCCATCAACACAGCACCGATGCACCCTTCAAGGCAGCCCGTGCTGGTGATACACGCACCCGGCGTGCAGATGGACCGTTCGTTGTCCATGATAGGCTCTGGCTCGCTCAAGCCCGGCATGCAAGCCCCGGACACCGCGAGCAGCAACCGGACGAACAGGCCCGACTATTCGCCCCCGAGTGCGCCGGACTTCAGCGCGGCATCGGGAAAAGAGGCACCGTTGGAAATGAGCGCGTCGCGCTCGCGACTAGAGCCGCCGCCGAGGTCGAAGGTGGAGCAGTATGAGCTGTTGGCTCTGACCGCGCGTGACGTGGACGCGCGCAAGTGCCCCGGCGCACACGTGGAGAGTGACACGTGGGACTTCTTGGCGACAGAGAAGGGCACGTCCGCTCTGAACGAGGGCAAGTGCATTTTCCGCTTCATGAGCAGCCCCCTCGCGGGTGTGGACGCAGAAACGAAGGCGATCATGGAACCCGTTGTCAACCTTAGCCTCTTCAAGGACGAGGTGACGGAGAACAACACGCCGAAGGTGGACGTAAACGACCCCGACGACGCCAGCAAATACATCGCAATTCTGGTGAAGACGATGTACTTGCTGCCCGGCATCGCCGTGCAGGATATTACGAAGGACTTGGTGGCGTCCACCGACTTCCAAAAGGCGTGTCAGCCGTCGGAGAACCAGGTGCTGGACTGCGAGTTTGAGGATACCTTCCGCCTCAGCATTTCCATCATCCGCTTCATATTCAGCCTCACGATTCAGTTTAGGGTCTGGGAGATATCTGATCCGGCCGTTCTCGAGTCGCTCGCCGTGTGCGACGGCATGGTGCCCGCGAAGGCCATCGTGCTGGAGCGAACAAAGCGTCACATTGCCAAGACAGACGCCACGGCGAAGGTGCGTTCGATCTTGCTGTATTACCCGGTCAACGATGGCGTGTTGGTCGACAACTTCACCATCGCGCTCAACACCTCCTTGCCCAGGGTGGCGTCGAAGGTGATGAACACCTTTGGCTCACAGGGGGCGGCGCAGTCTGTAACGACGACGAAGTTGACGCGAGAGTACATGGTGAAGCATTTTGGGGACTCGCGTGCTAAAAAAGCTTAGAGAGGTGGCGGCGCGGTTGATGGGCTGCATCGGTGCGGCCTCCTCTGCCTTCCCCCTCCCCCTCGCTTGATCCTGCCGCTGCTGCTGCTGCTGGTGGTGGTGGTGGGTCGTGCCTAGGAAAGAGCAATATCGAACAAAACGAAACATTTGCCGGTGCACTCAGACTCACCGACGACAGTAGCGAACATTTTGTGTTGCTTGTAGAGGGCCTCGCTTTAGGAATCATGTTTGCCGGTGCCCTCCTGATTGCTGCTTTCCCTACCTTTATTTTTCTTCTCTTTATGCATCGGGAGAACTGCCTCGGTCCCTGTGTTTGGGCCCCCCCCTCCTCCTATTTTTTTGTTTGTTTGTCTCTGTCGCTTGCTGCCGCCGCCTCGTGCAGTGCTGCAAGTGGGAGTCCTTTGAGCTGTTGCTAGGATATTGCACTGCACTCTGTTTCGTTGGTGTCAGCGAAGTAACGTTGTGGCGCGGGATGAGCGCGGAGGCCGCCAGCGCGCTGCACTCTTTGTTGAAGCGACACGTTCCTGTGGCCTTTTATTATTATTATTATTTTTTTTTTTCGCCGTGCGCCCACTGTGATGTGCCGCCTTGTTGTTGCGTTTTTATTTGGTTTGCTTTTGCCTTCTTTTGTCTGCGTAATGTAGGCTGCCCTCATTTCTTTACTCGACCGAAGAAAAAGTTGCTGGGGAACACCAACGTCTGTGGCGTTTGCACGCACCGTCCCACGGCGCTTCCTTCGCCGCTATCCCACACACACTTCGTCGGTGTACTTCTCTTTGCCCGTCAGTTCTTTCTTTCTTTCTTTCTTTTTCTGTTTTCACTCTTTTTATTGTTCTTTGGAAGCATCAGCTTCTGTATTGCCGTGGAGAGCGTCAGTTCCATCTTGTACTTCGAAATACACCCACTAAGGAGTGACACTAGCCGGCGCCTTCTCCCGCGCCGTTGTATGCCGCGGCTGATTTGTGCTACGGGTACAACAGCAGCCTTCTTCATGCACTACGAGGCTCAAGGGGAGGGGGCACAGAGGAGGCAGCGTCAATTCCCTCCTCTTTGACGTGCTCGCACATGGAGTTTACGTACAGCAGCAGCGCCGCGGCAGACTGGTGTCTGTGACTAACGAAAAGAGAAGCTTTGGTGGCTTCTCTTCGCCTCTCTCAATCCACGTTTCCCCCTTCTCCTCCTGCGGCTGTCCTCCCTTCTACGCACGTCTTCGCTGCTGCTGTTACCTTTAAACTCCCCGACGCTTTCGGCTGGACCCACGAAACCGCCAGCTACAAGACAGTGACGCCTGCCCGTACTTCTTCTCTCAGTACGTACTCACATCAGCGCCATAACTCGAGACAAAATAAATAAAGTGATTGCACTACAGCTCCTTTATCAGCAGTTATACCCCCTCTCTGACAACTCGGGCTCACCGTACCGTGCCCCCACTTCTTCCGTCGTTGTCCTTCCTCTCTGTGGCTGGCTATCACTTGTCTGCTATCGATATATACATTTCGAGATCATAAGACAGCGACTGCGCCAATACAACCCCCTTTTCAGAGCTCCAGTTAGTATTAATATTAATAATACTATTATTAATCTCCAACGCCTTCGCGCTATTCGCTCGTATAACCCTTTAGGATACACAGAGAACCCGCATCACGGCCAAGGCAGTTCAGCAACGGAGAGACGAGCATAGCCTGCTGTGTGTCTGAATGCGCTGTTCACTACACTTATTATAGTTTTCCCTTTAGTTCCAACTTTTTTTAATTCTCTAGAGCATTACACATACTTTACATCTTTTGTTCCCCCCCCCACCCCGCTCACTCTTTGGCTTTGTATTCCTTTGCGTATGGCAGCAGGCGCCGGGTTTCATCGCCGCCCTGCTCAGCACGTTGACTAGGAGAAGCGACCTCTTCCTCCTCCATCTCGCTGCCTCCAGAGCCTCTCTACTCCCTTTGTTGCTAGAATCCTTCACACGAATCAACTTCATCCTATTTGTTGCTGTTATTGTACCTCCGTGGCTGCCCCCTTGTACACACCCTCAGCATTGCCCCGCCCTCTCTTTTGTTTTGCTTTTATTTTTTATCTTTATTTTACGACTACCTATTCCTGTCCCTTTTCCTTTACTGACCTATTTTCATTTTAGTCGGCCACGTAGCCCGTGCCCACCCCTATCCATCTGTACCACTCCTATACGTTCAGTTCCCCACCCACCCACCCTACTTTGTACACATCACCTCTCTCTTTGGCATCAGCCAATCCTCTGTACCTCTTTCTTTTGAACCCGTCACTATCCATTGCGATTTCTTACTTGCGCTGGTAGCTCTCTTTGCGTTTCCTTCACGTTCACCTAAACAAATATTTCTTTTTACGTAGCGTTGCTGTCGTTGTGTACTCGACGCTGCGGCCTGAGAAGCGACGACACACAACAGTGCCTCTTCATTTTTTTTTTTCTTCAATCAGGTGTACATCTCTCCTGCCTGTCTTCAATAGCGATTTCTTTTGTTGTTTGCTTCGACTCTCTTGGGTGTACACTCCTTCCACCCTTGCCTTGTTTTCATTCCTTTTTGTTTTTTAAAGAGCTCCAACACCACAGCGCTTTCCCGTGAGACTTCCCACTGTCTGGACCTCCTTAATTCCACCCCCCGCCGTTACTTCATCTCAGATATTTCTTTTGGGCTCTTTATCGGTACAGCAGGAGCACCCACCTACACCATGGAGTTCAAACGGTCAAACTCCTCCCGCGGCCCACTGTCGTCTGCGCGCAGCTCGAAAATGGCCAACACGACAAGCAGCAGCGGCAACAGTCTATTTCTCCGAACCAACACACCCCACAGGAAAGCCTCCGCCCGCGGCACCCCACCACCGGCGCCCCTCAGCCCAACGCCCGCGCTGCCCCCTCGAGCAGCAGGCTTGGTGTCCCCACGAGGACGCCGACCAAAAACTGTAGACAGCGGCAGATACACCTCGCTACAGCGCAGCACTTCCATTATCTCCGACAACTCTCCCACGAAATCGACTACGAACAACTTCGAGCGCAGCGGGTCTGCAGCAGGCAGCAAGGGGGTCTTTAAGCGCTCGAACACGGCGGCTGGCCTGCGTCGTGCCGAGGCCATGAAGTGCAACAACCGCGTGAACGTGTA
>LJSK01000115.1:0-73858 GCA_001299535.1 Leptomonas seymouri
GCCTTCTTGCGGGCAGCAGCTTCCTCCTCGGCCTTCTTGCTTGTAGAGGACTGTTCTTCGGAGGCCTTCGGAGCTGGGGCTGAGTTTTCTGAGGTCTTCTTGGATTTCTTCTTTACGAACTTGGCACTGAAGTCAATCTCGCGCTTTTTTTTGGTATCGTTTGTGGCTGTTTTCTCAACAGCTCTGTTGGTGTCGGTTGTCGAAAGAGGTAGAGATGGTGTTAGAGGGTTTCCCGCGGGTGCTGGGGTCTCCTTTTTCTTCTTCCCATTCTCTTCTGGGGTCTTTTCAACAGTGGGTTTTAGCTCTTTTGGGCTTGCAATGCTCTCCGCCTCTCGCGAAGCGCAGGCCGATCCATCCTGTGAGGATAGATGGAAATGTTTGTTGTTGCTCCTAGCCGCTTCAGTTGTGCTACACGGTGCGTTTGGAGCAGAAGCGCGGTTGGGGTTGTTGCCGTGGAGCGAGGAAGATGAAGCGGTACTGCGAGCGCTGTGTAAGGGCTTGGCGGGGGGTTCCTCGCGTTGCTCGGATAGCTTCTGTTTTTCTTTGCGGACTTCATCGTTTGCGGTCGAGGACGGCTGGCGATCGAGGTTGCTGCGCTTCATCTTTGACATACGGAACTGCTCAATGAATGTAACTGGGCGTCAGAAGTTTTGATGTGCAAATCCTCCAACAGTGATGCTTTATGCGTGTCTGGGGACAAAAAAAAAAAATTATGTGGGTGGGGATAGGGATTTATTTGCTTAGAGAGATGATTTGACAGTTGATATCCTTGGATAGCATGCGATGAGATGAGGTGCAGGAAAAGAGACGATGATCTCCGTCTTGTTGGCCAAAAGATAAAGACGCCGGCGATATCAGAGAGACCAGCAGCAACAACTGCTAGCGAAATTGGTCAGCAGGCCATGTGTCACATCCCCACATGCCTAGCAGATTGCTAGGAAAACAAAGGAGCCCATATATTTCGCGCATCTTTAAGCGCGTTTATGCCGCAAACAGAACGCAAAATCCACAGTGAATTCAACAGAAAATGCAAGAAAGGAAACAAGAACTACAAAAAGAGTAATGGTGCCGTATACACAGCGCAGCACTCCACGACGCGTGAGAGAGTAGTTTGGCACCGCATCAAGTCTGCCCTTTCTATTAAGATGCCACAAAACGGGAGATGAGGAAAAAGAGGGAGTTCTTGCGACGTGCCGCACAAACGTTCTATACGCTTTTATGGAGCACCGTTGGGTGCTGAGCCGGAGTCTCTGGCAGGTGCCTCGTTTATATGCCAGAATCATGTGCTGCCCAGGGCCTCACTTCTTTACTGCCTTTTTATGGCCACTCGTTGACTTCTGCAGGGTGCCGGACACGTGCACGGCTTTACCGTCGCGCGGACGCTTCTTTCCCGCGAGCGACGTGCGGTCCGTAGCGACCGGTGCGATCTTCGTGATGGTGAAGAAGCTATCCAGCCGGCCCTGCGTCTTTTTCGTGAGTGCCGCACGGAGGCGGGCAACTCCTTTGAGAACGCGATCGGGGTTAAAGAGCTTCTCTTTCGCAAGAAACTGCATGAGTCCCTCCTCATCTGGCTCGGTGAACTGGATGTCAACGTCTTCCGCCGGGATCACCTCTGGGTTTTGAAAAAACGTCCTCGCCTCCCTGTAGTGGAAATCCGTGGGGATGGTGTGCTTGGTGGTGTCGAGGGATTCGAGAAAGGCCTCGATGGAGCCATAGCGCTGAATGCCCTCCCACGCCTTTTGTGGGCCAATACCGGACACCTTGGGTACGTAGTCGCAGCCCAGCAGAATGCAAAGATCAATGAACTGGTTCATGGAGAGTCCGGTGGTCTGCAGGACGTCGTCGAGATGGATCTCTAGAATGGGGCGTTTTTTCGCATCGCTGATGTTCAGGTGCCGCAGCATAATTGACGCGCCAAAGGTCAACGCATCCATGTCCTCCGTGCCCACACCCCATGCCTTGCCCTTCTTCACCAGCTCCGCGCACTGCGCCTCCGCCTCCGACGGGGCCTGAACCACCGGCACACCCATCAATTGCAGCAGCTTCTTGCACTCCTCCGTCTGCTCACGGCTCACATGGACAGCCCGCTTACTCATCTTCTCCATCATCTCGTCATCACCGGCGTCCTTCGCCTTCTCAAACTCCTTTTCTGCATCCGCCGCCTTCTGACGACGCGACGCTAACTCACCTGCCTTTAGTTGGGGCGGCTTGCCGTCGAACACGTAAATGGGCTTTATGCCCTCATCAATCATGCGGAGCGTCCGTGTAAACAAGCCATTGAGGTGCGAAGTCACTTCTCCCTGCTCGTTCGTCAGCTCCATACCTTGTCCGTCTTGGAACCCCTTCATGGCGATGAGAAACTGGTAGATGCTCATCGATGCGTCAATCGCCACGCGGCGACCAAAAAAGTTCTTGAGCTCCTGCTCCTTGATGGCGTTTGGCGCCTTATCGTAAAGCAGCTTTGACAAGCCAAGAATCCCCATCTTTGGTGCTAGGGAATGGTACACAGAGATCGCACAAAATCAAAAATAAGAAGAGAGAACAAGAGAAGAACTGGCACCAGGAGTGCTGACGCATCTAACGCACACAAAACAGAACAGAATGGGCAGGAAGATTCTGCCAGAAAGGAAGTGTATTATGCGTGGCCACTTGTAGCATAACACCAAAGGTGCTCGTAGAACACAACGTGCAACGCGTCCAAATAAAGCACGGCTATATTGAATACAACAACGCTGGGGTGAGAGCGTCCTTGATAAAAAATAATAATAATAAGGTAAAAGGAAGAAGATAATAAGAGATGGAATGCCAATAAAGAGTCGGCACAACCGAAAGGCTAAAGTACGCTCTGTTCTAGGAAGAGAATGGTTCTCAAGCCTGACCGTGTTTCTACACGGTGGGACATACAAACAGTACGTCCGCCGCTTCATATACCAACGGAGACACACGAACAGACTGATTCCTCTTCTTCACCGAGCAAAAAAAAAAAACGAAGAAGGAAATGGCGGAAATCTTTGTTTTGGATCTTTTTTGAGCTGCTCGCTCTTTTAACCGTTAGCTGCACAACCTACTCTGGGACCCGCTACGAGAAGCAGACGCGGGGCAGCATTCGAAGGAAAAACGAAACGCTAACAACAAAAAAGGGGGAAAGTAGTGAGCAGAAACTCCCTTTTGTGTAAAGAGCATTGGGTTCAAAAGGCAGCCTCGTTGTGCCTCTACCATACCATAGCAACGAGCACACCGATGGCAACGATGGCTGCACCTAAAAAGAGCAAAAGCGTCTCATCGCCAGTTTGCAGCTTCACCGCAGACGTGCCCTGCGCTGCCGTCGGCGGTGGTAGTGATGGTGGTACCGCGTCTGCACATAATCCAGCGGAGGCCTTTTTCTCTGAAGCACCAGACGTGCATCCTCGCATATCACTATGCTGCACCGCTGCACCGGTGGCGTCCTCGATCATCTCGAAGACTTCCTGCAGCGTTTCAGAAGAAAGTTCCTTTGTATCCGAAGCGGCATCGGACTCTACTCGACAGCAGTACGAGATGTGTGCGTTATGCGACTGCACCTCGACCAAGCGGGTGGTTCCTGCGGCAATAGCATCGTTAATCTGACGCCGAAGAATGTCGTACAGGCCTTTTGCGCTGACAAAGGCGGGATCGAGCACCACATGGATTCGAAGGGTGCTAGCCGCCGCTCCGAGCTGGGCGAGTTGTGCTCCCGTCGTGCAAAACGGCACGCACTTCTGCAAAGGCAGGCAGCCTTCGCCGTCGACAACGGTGTGTGACCCGCCCTGTGATGAAACAAGGAAGGGGAGGTGTGTTTCACAGGAGTGCAGCGCAAGACGAACTTCCACAAATGCCACCTCCGACTCGGCGACTGCCACCCCATTGGAAGGCGTGCTGACAAGGTGGCACGAGCGCGACTTGTCGTGACCGTCACCGTGCACAACACTAACCAGCTCTTTTGACTCAAAATTGTGGAGCTGGGCAACCAGGTCAGCCACCTCACTTGCGCTTCCAGACACGCCAAGCACTTCAACGCCAAAGGGCAAGACACGCTCAAGGCACTCCACTTGCTCTTCCAAGACGCTCGCACCTTCACACGGCACGCATTCAGCCACCACGTAGACAGTGTACAGAGCAGCACCTACAGAAGAGGAGACGGAGAGGAGGCTGCGCTGCCCCACAAGAATCGAAGGGCCGATGCTTGCACGTATTTTCTCAGTGGACTTGGAGAGATACAGGCGCCTCATGATAAGTGAATGGAGGAAATAAATAAAAATGATCGAGTGGCAATGATCGTAAAATATATGCACGTGTTTCAATACAAGGCCGCAGTGAGCAACGAGAAAAAGCACATCCCGATTGCCAACCCTCTCAACTTTTAAATGCATGCATTTCCCCAGCACACACCGCAAAAGTTGGCAAGTGCGCAGGCAACAGTGAAAATAGATGTGAAAGAGAAGAACGGGCAGACGCGACAGAGAGGCATCAGCGGAGAGTAGTGAGCGTTCTCGGAAAAGCGGTTTTACCTACTCCTTTTTCGGGGGGTGCCAAATCATTGAGCAACGTTACCAAATGCATCGAAGAAAAGAGTAATGCGAAATAAGATGCATTCGCTACGCGTGCTTCCAAATCGAGTGCTCCGTCCTCATTCTACGTGCACCGCTACGTTGTACATTGCAGTGAAATTCTTGTCTTCACGGATGGAGAAGAAAAGAAAGAAGAAGCTGTGCTTTAGCAAGCTAAGCCACCTGAAAGTCATTCGAGATCTCGAAGGAATGGAAGTAGGCAGCCAAGAGTTACCGGTCTCAGGTGCTTAGGTGAACAAATTAGGGGGGAAAAGCTTCACTGAATACGTCTATAAGCACTGCCAACCGACATCATCCACATTACGAGCAATGAAAAGGAAAGAGAAAGTGGATGAAAACGGCAAAAAGAGAAGAGAAATAGTAAGGGATATAAGAATGGAAAAAAGCAAGAACAAGACCGTGTCGTCATCCCCAACGCGCATCTCATCGAATAAAAAAAGGCAAACAAAAGAAAAAAAATCACGAGTTCCCCTATAAATGGGAAACAATGAGTGTTGAACAACAGAGAGGACAAAGGCGCTCGCCAACGCGACAGCAAGGCGGAGGGGGAAAAAATGAGAAGAGATCACGTGTGTACGTGGCGACAGAATATCGAAAAACTGTAGACCGAAGTGAAGGTGACATAAGAATTCACAGCAAGAAGGGGCCTTTTGAAGAGTTCAAAATGAACTCTCACGTCTATTAAGTCTCTCGGGCCGATTTTCATCTCACCGCGTTTTGTAATTTAGCGTGAAGAAAAAAGTGATAGCAACGTTTGGCTAAAGACACAGCCGCCCTTTTCAAATATAAAGGTGCATGATTTTGTTATTTTGACACACGGCTTTCATTCTTTCCGTACCTTGACCGGCCGATGCCACGTATGTAGCAGTTGTTGATTTCGTCTATGCTGTCACCACGGCAAATCGCTTGACTACCAAAATGAAATACAAAGAAGAAATCATTGCCACACACATTCCTCCCCCATATCATCTTTGCCCTAGCTCGACGCAACTCTGCAAAAATAGAAACGGACTTACATAAAGAAAAAGGAGAGAAGAATAAAAACTAGCATGCGTAGGCGGCAACAGTCAAAAAGAGGAAGGAAGGCTTCCATGGGCTCGGAATGGTGGAATAGAGAAGCGACACAGAGGGGAGCGAATGAAGTATGGGCATAAGGTTGTGATCGTCACCATATTCACATTTGTGAAGGCAACAGTGAAAAGGGGAAAAGGACTTGCTGCAATCTACTAACGTGGGCACCGACTTCATGAAAGAAACCAAAAAAAATTACTAGGGGAGCAGAGAAAAGTAAGACTACAGCGACGATTAAAAACAAAACAAAACAAAGACGATGATCAATGAATGTTCAATGGCATTCTACTGCAATCACAGCTCAATCAGCGCCATCAACAAGATTTCCGCCCCACGGTGCGCGCCGCTACTGTGAAGCACGTAGGGCAGGAATATGCACATCGCCCTTCACGCTCTTCACCGACGGTTTCGTAGCCCTGAGTGTGGGCTCGGTGGACCGACGGACACTTTGCGGGGGAAGCAGTTGGGGCATTTCAGTGGCGTCAGGCATGGCACTAGGCTCAGCATTCGGTGGTAGCCTCGCCCTGTTCTTCCAATCTGCGGAAGAACGGATAGAGGAGTTGGGCCGGTCGGTGTGTCGCATAGACCCACGACTCGAGCCACTTCTCAGCAGCGGAAGCACCCTGCTCCCGCCACTAGAGTGCAGCGAGCGCCGCATCGTGGGGGCGAGACTTCCAACGGGTGCGGCGTCCACGGCGATGTCGCGCTCGTCCTCGACAATCTCGCCGGGCACATCGTCAAGAACGGCCGAGAAGTTCAGCTCCTTGCTGGCGTGCAACCGCTGTCGACGCCTGCGCGGCGTAGATGACATAGCGCTCGACTTCTGTCCGGCTTTGGAGGCGCGGGCAGCCGCAAGCATCTCTTGGTTTCTAGTGCGGGTGGCGGTCACCTTCTCCGGAGCACAGGTGAGCTTTTCAGGAGGGGTTAAGAGCCGCTGGCCGTCGCCCTGCAACTCCGAAATTTCGCCGTTGGCCTCGTCCTCTACCATGGAGGTGTTGGCGCCGCGCGAGCGAGGCACGTTAGCGCGCCGACCCTTCCCACGAGACGGCGGGTTCACCCGTGCGGCCAGACCAGCCTCTGCCCCGCCTTCCTTCTCCGGTTTAGGGGTGTTTTTAAGCTGATTCGGGATCCTGCCCTCCTCGTCTGGTCTGCGTCGGCGCACCAGCCTGTGAGTCACCTTCGCCACTTCTGGACCTTCTACGACTCCTTTCAGGGCACCAGCATTTGAGTCCGGCACCTCGACGGCTTCGTCTATCACAATATCCGAAAAGCTGCATGAGCGGTTGTTGTTGACACGCACGCGCCTCTTCTTTTTGAGACCATGGGGCTTTACCACTGGCTTTGCAACGGTGGCTGTCACAGCCGTCGCGGCCTCCCTCGACGCGGGCTTGTCCGGTAGCACCGGCACCTCCTCCACCTCGCCTGCCTCCAGGTCTGGCAGACTGCTTATGGAGAGGTTGCGGTTCAGCTTGTGCGCGGCGCGGCGCCGATGTAGCTTTCGCTTCGGCATCGCAGAGTTCTCATCCTCCTCTATGATGGTGCCGGCTTCCTCATTCGGCAGATCATTGAAGGAGACGGCGCTGTTGCCTAAGCGGTGCTTGCGTGGCCGGCGTTCTAGACCTTTCTTTGGTCGTGATGGCACCCGGGAAGCGTCGCGTGGTGTCGCCGTTGCTGGTGGTGGGCGCGCCTCATCTTGCAGAGCCTTGGGACCGCTGGTCTCGGCGAGCAGCTGATCCTGGTCCACAATCTCCTCGGGTGTGGGATCCTCTACCTTCAGAAACGACACGCTGCGGTTCCCCAGGCTGCAACGACGCCGTCTGATCTTTGTCGGCTCCGAAAGCGCGTTGCTCTCCTTCGCCTTGTACTTAGGATCGCGTGATGATATGATTTTCGCACCGACCTGCATCACCTGGCTTGTGGAGGCAGAGAGCTTGCCTTCTTTTGACTTCTTCTTTTCTTGTCCAGAAAGGAGAATGCTGTCTTTCATCTTCCGCACCGTTCCGGAAGGGGCGGACAGCTTGCCGACCTTTGCCATCAGCGGTTTCGCTCCGTCTGCAACAGGAGCCATGTCACGCCCCTTCAGCATTTGGATCTTCACCGCTACCGCTTTCTCCGACGGCAACGAGAGAATGGCCGTTTTGATCCGGTTATCGAGGGCAGAAGAGCTCGACATGTTCTTGCTGCCTGGCACCTTCTTGAGAGCCTCTTTTGCCTCCATGTACACCCGTATCTGCAGTAGCGGCTCCAACTCGCGTGCGAAGTTGCGATCGTTCCACTCCAGCTCCTCAAAGGCGCAAAGCGGGACTTGTGCCTCCGGGTCTTTTAGTTGCTTGATCAAGCCCAGAATCTCCTCGCCGTTTGTAGCGCCGCGCGGCATGGAGTAGCTGTGCGGCTTGCTCACGGTGGCGTCCTTGGCCTTGCCCACCTTCTCCGGGCTCGACTCGCCACCGAGACGAACGCCGTTCTGGCCGCTCGTCGCTTTCAGCTGACGACTCTTCACCGCCTGCACCTTGGCCGCCATCTCCTTTTCCGCTGGCAGGCTCATGGTAACAGTCCGGATCTTGTCGTCCAACGCCCTAGTGCTGCCCATCACGTTCTCGCCAGCTTTCTTCTGAGTGCATTCCTTCGCCTCCATAAAAGCGCGGATCTGCATCAGCGTCTCCAGCTCGCGGCTGAACTGCACGTCATTCCAGTCCACCACCTCAAAAGCACGTGCCTGCACGTGCTGCTCCGGATCCCTCAACTGCTTTATCAGCTCACGAATCGCCTCGCTATTTGGCAGCTCTCGCGGCATTGACCGGCTGGCTATTGACTTCACCTTCACCGCCATTTCCTCGTCAGCGGGCAAGGAGAGAACAGCTGTCTTGATTTTGTCGTCCAAGACTGTGGCACCCGTCATCTTTCCCTCAGTCAGCTTGGCTTCAATGACTTCTTTCGCCTCCATGTACGCCCGGAGCTGTCGTAAGGGCAGCAGCACCGGCTCGAAGTTGCGGTCCATCCAGTCGACCTTCTCGAACTCGCTCAGCAAAACCTCCTCCTTCGAGTTCTTGAGGCGTGCGACAAGTCCCGGCAAAACCTCAGTGTTCTGTGGGCCACTTTCGCCGCCGCGGTAAAGGCGATACGTCGGCTGCGCTGACAAAAATGGACGGCTCTTGACTTTCAGCACCTTGACGGCAATCGCTTTTTGCGACGGGAGCGACTGAATAGCGGCCCTGATTTCCTTTTCAACTTCCTCACTCTGGGTCATTGGATAACTAGCGCGGCGCTCGAGGCACGCCTTAATTTGCTTTAAGGGTTTCAGCACCTCCTCGAAATTCGCGTCGTTGAAATCTAAGTAGTCGAACGCCTCTAGCGTCACCTCGTCCAAAGGATTGCAGAGGCGTTTGACGAGCGTGTGGATGAGTTGCGCGTTGAGCGGAGCCTCATCGTCATCGACAAGGCTGATGGCAGACTCTGAGTCTGAGACCTCGTAGGTGGGGATGTAAACCTTCCCCACGCCTCGCATCTTTTTACTCCGCTCGAACTTCATCGGAAGAGTGTCGGAAACCACAGAACTGTCATCGTCGAAGCTACTAAGAGACAAGGTGATCTCGTCTCTCTCTACGTTACGAGCGATGTGACCGCAATTGCGATTCGCATTTGCATGATGAAAGAAAACCTCGAGGGGTGTAGCGTCGGAGAAAGAGCTACGCGAGCCAATCTCTTCTGACGTATCCGTGGGGTCCTTCGTGGGAGCCGGTGCACCAGCGCGCCGCCTTGGATTGCCTTTAATGTATCCAAAGGCAAGGGGGATGAATTCCTCACCGCTGTCGCCCGAGAACGAGCTTTCGGAAGTCTCCTCGTAGGAAGAAGTTTCAAAGTCATCGTCCGAAATGCGTCCCACGCAGCGGGGAACTCGCCCCGGCACCACTCTGATGGGCAAAGCGTCATCATCGCTATCAGAAGATGAGGATGGAGTCCGAGCAGCTGCGACACCACCACCACCATCATGCCACTTCTCAGCATGGTCAGCGGTTCTAGCAAGCATCCCTGGAATAGTATTATTAATCCTAACACGAAAATTTCGCTGACAATGCGGCGATATCGATGTTTAAAAAGAAAAAGGGACGTAGGGACAAAACGGAAGCATTATAGATACCGGAGGAAAGGAGAGGAGAACAATTACGACGAGAAAAGTAGAAGAGTAAGAGAAAAAAATTAAAGGAGGTTAATAGGGCTAAAAGAACAGATGTTCTGCGCATTTCTACAGCCCCCCTCCCCGTCAATTTCCTTTTCAATAGTGTTTTCTTTGAAGGTGAGGGCGAAGCTCACAGAGATGGGGGGAAAAGACAGCGTATATATGCAGTCACTGCCTCGCATCTATTTCTTTCTTGTCTCTTTAAAAGGTCCTACAACTACGCAGCTCGTCTTAATAGTAGTTTCAGCTGCCACGCCAGCAACCAGAAGAAAGGCTGTAAAGAAAAATCCATCTCGCAGCACCAATCATATGAACTATCTAATTTCCCTTTTCTCAAAAATCTCTTCTGCTCTCGCATAACTATAAGCCATTCGTAACAGGTAAAAGTGGGAGGTTAATGTTCCGTGTGTTCCCGTGAACACCGCTTCAAAAGATACATAAGCTAAGATCTACGATTCTTTTTTGCCCCAGAAAAAAAATCTCCATTGAAATGAAGCGAAAGAGCAAAAACTGAAGAACTGCGCTTATATTTTTTTTTCAATGAACTTCATTGTGGCTGCTAAGCAGCTTTTAAGAGCCTTTTGAGCAACGTACGCACAATGACGAAGGTCATTAGATTGACAAAAAAAAAACGCAACATGTTCTACTTGTACCATACTGACACCGCCAAAACGTTAAGGAGTGCATTGAATGAGTCGGCCGAAGTAGTGACCCACTTTACTAAAATAGTGAAAAATCCTAAGAAATACGAGTGCATACAGAAATTTATAATGAGTAGTTGAGACCTATCCGCCATAGCACGTTCGATTTACGAGAAACCACAATAATATCTTCTTTCATACGTTTGTCGTTCGCAACAGGGAATCCTTCCTCCAACGCGAGAAAAAAAAATGACCCGATATGTAATTCATATCCTTAAGCCTCGTACTGCTTACTTGGCCATGGGGTTCTGAGCAATATACTCCACAGCGTCAGGAATGGACTGTATCTTCTCCGCATCGTGATCAGGGATATCTAAGATGAACTCCTGTTCGATTGCGAAAACGACCTCAACTACATCGAGAGAGTTGAGACCCAGGTCGTTCACAAAGTGAGACTCTGGGGTCACCTTTGAGGCATCGACCTTCTCGAAGTTCTTCACTACCTCAAGCACACGCGTGAGCACATCATTCTTGTCAAGAAGGTACTGGCCGCTTCGGGCGGCGTGCTCCTCGTGATGGCCATCCGAGTAGGCACGGATAGAGCAACGGTAGGCGGGGAGAGTGCACGCGTGCGCTGCGACCGAAGCTCTCATGAAACACTGTGCCTGGCAAGACCTAAGCAGCGCCGCAGTTGCGGGGGCCACGGCGCGCTTGCTGAAACGACGAAGGAACGTGCGCTGCATTTTTTTTTTTCAAATACAGAATGTAGAGAAGCCTACAAAAGGTACAATTGTGGGAACAGAGCTACATGAATGCATACAGTAATTCGTCAAGCAAAAAGAGTACAGAGCATCAAAGAGTTGCAAAAATACAGCAACATCACAGTTGGAAAAGCGGTGTAATAAAGATGATGAGACGCGAAGGAAAGGAGGAGTTGAAGCAAACTGACGGTAAAGCACACGCAAATGATGGAAACTGCACCATTCGAAGCAGAGATAATAACAGCAACAAAGGGCCTTCAAAAATGCCTTGTGGAAAACAGAGCTGACATGATGCAGGAGCAAATGCCGATAAAAGAAAGATCGTTTTTTGCTGTTGTTGCTCTTGCTTCACGGAGGGGATGTGTTCATTTTGTAACGCCATGGTACACAAGTGGGCCAGCAGATGAGGGAAAAGGATTACTTGGTCACTTAGTTACATGCGGTCACCAGAAAAAACACAAACTAGCACAGTTATTATATGAAGAGTCTCAAAAGGAGAAATAATAGCCCAACATTTTTCTTTTGCTTTATTTTCACCTCCAGCATACAAATAATAATAATAATAATAATACGATAATAATAATAATAATAACAATAACAGTAAGTATAACAATAACAATAATAATAATAATAATAATAATAATAATAATAATAGTAGTAGTAGTAGTAGTAGTAGTAGTAAACATAATTACAATAATAATAATACTTACTATTATTAACAATGGTGCTGCTTTTCGCATAGACAAAAATATCCTCGTCGATGGCTTCTACTTAGCAATAATGGGGGACAATCATGTTTTCATGCTGTAAAGTGCAATACAGTAGTAATTATTCACCTTTTGCATTCAACCAATACCAGCAGACAGATTTGTTTCTGCTTCTTCTTAGGAGATATATAAAAGGTTTTCTTTGCTTCATGTGGACTGTTTGCCGAATACACTCCCCGAATCCATTTTTTGTCAAGAAGAGATCATCAAGCGAACCAAACGCAACAAAAGGCAAACTACCTTCTAATTTAAAACTATTTTTTGAAATCTCTTCTGATAAAAAAAGAACGCAGCATTTCATTCCTTCAGCTCAAAAGTCAACTGTTACGTGGGAAAGCGGGAAAATATATAAGCCAACTATACTGCACGGAAAACAAGTGAGATTGAAAAAGAAATTTGAAAAAAAAAAAGATAAATATGAATTGTTCATTGCGCACACATGTCAAGTTGAAAGTATTTGCTGAGCATTAAAGGGGTAGAACTTATATAGGGAACGATAAAAAGAAAAAGAAGATGACAGCTGTAAATAATCAGCCACATCGGGAGCAGCATGTACAACAACTGCCCATTGTCCGCTCTCAGAGCTCGGATCGCCTTGAGCGGTACGCCATCATTGCGTTCATAATAGAGTCGGGAAAAAATGATGGCGCATTTTTTGTGTTCATTAAGTGATCGTGCTACAAAGAACCTCAGCGTGCCTCGAACGTTTGGCAAGAAATTAGCGACGCTGAAGAACCTTTGCGTCAGGAGTAAAAAAGAAAACGGGATGTGAGTCGGAATACGCAGACACAGAGAGGAAAGCAGCTATTGTAAACTGTTTTTTCGACCCTCAGTTGCCATTTGCGAATATTGAAGCATCTCGATTAAAACAATATAAAAATGTGCTGCAAGTAAAAATATATATATCGCACCACAACAAGGTGCACATTAAGCAGGAACACGATACAGGGATCAACAAATCCAATTTTCTGCTAATATCTCAAGCATGTTATTCCCCATCCACGTTTTGCTTAGAGTACCGTGCCTCAAACCCAGCATCACGGAAGGATTATTGACCACAAAACAAACGAAATCGGCGTTGTCGCTACCTTCTGTTAATGCGCAGACCATGTAGTACATGGCCATACAGGTTGGTAAAATCAACGGAAGCGGGCGGCGAACCTCCTACGTTAAAATGTTGAAATACAAAAGACAGTTGCAAGAGATGGTTTTTCATTTTCTTCGAGAATGTGAGATCGGACTTTTTGGACCGCTTTCGTTGGGTTTTAGCACAGCTTCCGCACAACGCGCCATCCAGCCCGCTAACACAACACTAACCCTTTATTACTCACTATTGGCAATGGGGTTGCTCATTTACTGCTTATACCCCCCCCCCTCCAGTTGTCCCTCTGGAATCCGCCGCTTTGTTATCGCTTTGTTTTGTGAACGTCCGATTGATAGCAAGAGGATTTTTATCTGAATAGCTTACGTTAATTTCAGAGCACAGTCTCACGCGTTCTCCCCCCTCCCCCTGCTCCGTCTCTTTGTTTCGTTTTCGACGTTAAACGGTTGTTGGTTTTTTCTCTGCGATGAAAGTTCCACATCTTTTTTTTTCGTAGGCAGCGAAAAAGCCATTTTTGTGCGGTGTCCCTTGAACTTTAACGCATAAACGGTCTATGGGGACGGCTTTCTTAAGCGGAATCGAACTTTCCTCATGTGAACCAGCTTGACTGTTACCAGTTTTTCATTCCAGTCTCCTTAATGCATTTGGTTTAACAACACACAAAGGGCTCTTCATGCCTTCAAAATCCCACTGGTTTCTTTTGAAAATGCGTCTCTACGCTGTCCCGCTTTGTCATGCTAGAGTTTCAGTTGTTATTTTTTCCTTGCTGTGCAAAACACGGTTCTTGTCGATTACTAACCAACTCGTTGACTCTGCAATCTGTTCCACCGTGCGTCTTTCTGGTGTTCTCAACATTCCCAGATGGGCCATAACAAATATGTAAGCTAGTCGCCGTGATCATTACATATATATACGATGACATATAGTGGGTTCCCTTATATCATTTTCTGCATTTTTTTGAGTTCGATGTACTATTGCTGTGGGGAGGGCAAGTGTTGAATTATCTACTTGGTGTCTTGCAAGTGCCTACTGCTAACGCAAGCCAACTTTTTTCTATTGTGCAGCCTTTCTGCATTCTGCAGCTTCAACAAACAGGACTTGGGCGTGTATCGCTATATATTTTTTTGCACTCGCACTTCTTTCTTTAACAATAAGTGGAACGTTGTAATAGGGATTTGTCTGTGTATTTGTGCCATCTGTATTTTTTCAGTTTTGCGCCTCAACGTCACCACAGCTTACCGTTCTTATGAATGCATTTTGTGCTTCGGGGATGATTTTTTTTTGTGTGTATGTGTTCATTATATACGTTTTTACTTCAAAGTCGTGGCCTTGATGGAAGCAAGGGCTGTTTTTTGTGTTTGCTCCCATGTTGACAGGCATGAGATAAATGCAGAATGCAGTATTCTTTTATCTGTTTGCTTCAACTGGAACGTTGGCAGTTGATGGGTAATGAGTGCTTTTTCCTGGAAACATGCCTATAAAACAAGAAAATTAATTTTCTTTTCACTATGTTTTAATTCCCTCACAGCGCTCCAAAGAACACTGCAACTGGCTACCATCGTGTACGTTGGTGTTGCCCTGTTGCGCACCAATTTATGTGAGCGTGCTCTCTCCGCACGTGAACCAGACAAGGAGCGGCTAAATAGCTGCCTTTTTTGTTCGTGACTTCTCGGTGACAGAAGATATTTTGCTTCGTGAAATGATGTGAAACGGTGCTACAATTACTGTTTCTAATTGTTGTGTATTATTATACAGGAGTCTTTTTTTTTTTTTCGCAGCATGTTCCATCGTGCGCAGTACCATGCCATCCATTTAAGTACACCAGATAAATAGGTTGATGTCATACCACTGATGGTGGAAAGCGTGAAGTACAAAAGAGAAGTACTTTTGAGCTTCTACTGACGAGCGGAAACAAAAGAAAAGCATATACTTTTTTAGTTCAAGTACCCGAAAAACCGAGGCTCTGCTGAAGGGGATGATTTATTGATTGATGCCTGGGTATTGCTAGTATGACACAAAGGTGTCTTGTAGTGCGTAGCACGAACATGTTCCTCAAGTCCTGAAAGCGGTTGCGTTGGGGGGGTGCTTCAATTCTTGCTCAACCACTGCGTGCTTCAAGTCATTTCTCTTCACCTGGCAGTTAGAAGACTGCATTCATTTTAGTTCATACGTTGCTCACCTGCAAGCGGCAACATGAGACTGTACGGGTTAATGGCTCACTGCAGCATTCTCACGCCAGAAAAGCGGATGCTGTTGTTATGAGGAACACCTACAGCTGGCAGCGCAACGGCCATAGTATCAATTACGCGGTCGACGGTCTACAGAAGCTGTTTTTGGCGTGAAGACATATATATCATTCCACTGGGAAATCAGCACAGTACAAGTCTAAAATCGAATGTCTTCAGAGCCCTTTCTTCACTGGGAAGAGCTTGTTAGAGGAGGAAAAAATGTAAGTTGGTATGTGCTGGTATCTTTGCTGAAATCATGGCAATGCGCTCTATGGGCACCTGCGCTTTCTTTATTCTCTTGTTTTAAATGGAAATATTGTAGTAGGGTATTATAACAGCTTTCCGACAGCGTCGATATGCCGCATGTGGGTTAGAGAGTTAGTGCTTCTGCTGTATGAAATTAACGATCGTCTTTTTCGAGAGCGGAAGGCAGGTTTATGTGAAGCCTTTTCGTTGTTAAATGAGCACCGTGAACTCATTTCATGTCCAGAAGAACATTTTCGCATATTTTGAAATGATTTCTTTTGGGGGTATTGAAGACCTTTTTTTTTTTTGTCATAGCAGCACACGTGAAGCACACACTATTTTGTGGAATTCCTGTACAATTTTTGCATCCAACCCCAAAAGCAGCTTGCGGAGAGAGATGCTGATATTTCAATATATATATATATATATATGTATGTATAACGAAAACTTTGAAACGGATAGGAACGGTCATATTTTTGATAATTTTTTTTTCACCGCTGCACTTGCGGCTTAGTCAATGCTCTCGAAAAAGCCACAGCCTGACCAGACAAATTCTCTTCCTTTATCTAAAGGGGAAAAAGCTGTCAATCAAAGTGTTATCTGTTGTGATCTACCAATCTTTCGATGTGGGAAAAGGTGTGTGCTGCAGATGTTATGTTTTTTTTTTTTTGTGGGTGTCCCCTGTAAGCTGGTTACACTGATATTGTTTTTTTTGTTGCCATTTGAACCCACCGTCGGGGAAAGCAGGCGCACCTTATTTTTGGCTTTGGGGATTCAATGTATGACCTCAAAGTTTCTGTTGCGTGAGCTGTTCATTTGCTTGATTTTGTGTGCCATTCCAAATTCTGGTATTTACAGGCTGATCGACACTGGTACAAGCGTTATTTTAGGTGGTAATGGCTGCTTTCTAAATGTCTTTCCCTTTATTCAGTATTTGGTACGTGGTACGTTAATTGGAAGGTGCATCTCAGGAACTATTTAAACCTCACCAGTGCATTGCATTGCTGCTGCGGCGCATGCGAACATAAAATTTGCCTTAAAAGAATCTGTGAAGTAAAACTAGAAATTATGATCCATCCAGAATTGGCTATTAAAGAATATTGATCCAACGCTCGCATTACGCCGAGTAAAACGATTTTAGAAGTTGCTGTACGTTGAGTAAAGCAAAAAAGTTGAAATCGTTGACATTGGTGTTAGCTGTCACTTCAGCTCTTGCTTCCTTCCCAGGATTATGTCTTATGCATATACCAGTTCTTTCTTTCCTTTATCCCTCTGCATACTATCTTTTCACCTTCGCCGCTTTCATGACTGCTCAACAGATAACAGTAGACACTTAAGTGATCATATCATTTCTTGGTACCTCTCCGAAAACGACCTCACTTTTCCACCTAAAAAGTCTGCAGGAAAAAAAAAACTATACGCCGCATATATTTTTTTGCTTTTGTTTTTGTTCTTACAGAAACATCAAAACTCTAAATTGAACTTCTTTTTGTTTTAAGTACTATCAAAACATTTTCTACAGTCAAGGAGAGGAAAAATGATGCGCCGGGGCTGCATTCTCCTTACTACCACTGCAGCTGCAGGTGGGGGCTATCCCCCAGAGTGGATTGCTACAGCGAAGAAGGAGCTGAAGCGCGACCCTGCAACTTTGGTCCGTCATTCCATTAATGGGTTTGACATTAAGCCTCTGTACCAGCCCGAAGATGTGAAGCTCGCCCCCACTCTGCCTGGCTTCTTCCCTTACACTCGCGGTGTGCACGCAACCATGTACACAGGCCGTCCTTGGACAATTCGTCAGTACGCCGGTTTCTCGACTGCTGAGGAGTCGAACAACTTCTACAAGGCTGCCCTGAAGAGCGGTCAGCAAGGTCTTTCCGTCGCCTTCGATCTGGCGACTCACCGTGGCTACGACTCTGATCACCCCCGTGTGACTGGTGATGTGGGTATGGCCGGTGTGGCTGTGGACACGGTGGAGGATATGAAGTTGCTTTTCAAGGACATTCCTCTTGACAAGGTCAGTGTGTCGATGACCATGAATGGAGGTGTGATTCCCGTTCTGGCTTTCTTCGCTGTAACGGCGGAGGAGAGCGGTGTGCCGCAGGCGAAGCTACGGGGTACAATTCAGAATGACATTCTCAAGGAGTTCATGGTGCGTAACACTTATATTTTTCCTCCAACGCCGTCCATGCGCATCATTGGTGACATTATGGCGTATCTCAACAAGTACCAGCCGAAGTTCAATAGTATCAGTATCAGTGGTTACCACATTCAGGAGGCTGGTGCTGATGGCGCCTTGGAGCTTGCCTTCACCATTGCCGATGGGCTTGAGTACATTCGCTGTGCCGAGGCTCGTGGGCTAACCGTGGATGATGTGGCGCCGCGTCTGTCCTTCTTTTTTGGTATCGGCATGAACTTTTACTGTGAAATTGCGAAGCTGCGCGCCGCCCGTACGCTGTGGGCACAATACGTGAAGAGAAAGTTTAACCCGAAGAATTCGAAGAGTCTGTTGCTGCGTACTCACTCGCAAACGTCTGGGTGGTCGCTGACGGAGCAGGATATGCAGAACAACATTATTCGTACCACGATTGAGGCTATGGCCGCCGTCATGGGCGGTGTGCAGAGTCTGCATACAAACGCCTTCGATGAGGCCGTTGCGCTGCCGTCTAAGCAGAGTTCTCGTACTGCGCGTAACACTCAGATTATCATCCAGGATGAGACCCACATTTGCGGCGTCGTGGACCCGTGGGGCGGTTCCTACATGATGGAGGCTCTCACACAGGAGATGATCGAGAAGGCCAGCGCAATCATCGAGGATGTGGAGGCAAAGGGCGGTATGACAAAGTGCATTGAGGAGGGTTTCCCGAAGCTGAAGGTGGAGGAGAGCGCCGCTCGCCGCCAGGCCGCTATTGACTCTGGTGCCGAGACGATTGTTGGTGTGAACAAGTACGTCAACCCCGATGACAAGGCCCCGGAGACGCTGCGCATTGATAATGATAAGGTGCGCGCAGGGCAGATTGCAGCCATTCAGCGCGTGAAGGCCGCTCGTGACAACGAAAAGTGCCAGGCCGCCCTCAAGCGCGTGACGGAGGCCTGCAAGGACGAAAAGGTCAACATTCTCGAGGTCGCTATCGACGCCGCACGCGCGCGTGCGACGCTTGGTGAGATCACGTACGCGATGGAAGAAATCTACGGCCGCTACGTGGCTAAGAACCAGGTGGTACAGGGTGTGTACTACAGCAGCTACGTGAAGGAAGGCAAAAAGGACGAGCAGGATCGCATTGCGGGTATTAAGGCCCGCATTGACGCCTACGCTGCCAAGGAAGGTCGTCGTCCGCGTGTGATGATTGCCAAGATGGGCCAGGATGGCCACGACCGTGGTGCCAAGGTGGTGGCCACTGGCTTGGCCGACATGGGTTACGATGTGGATATTGGCCCGCTGTTCCAGACCCCCGAGGAGGTTGCTCGCCATGCCGTCGAAAACGATGTGCATATTGTTGGCGCCAGCTCTTTGGCCGCCGGCCACCGTACCCTCATTCCGCAGCTCATCAGGGAACTGAAGAAGCTCGGTTCAGATGATATCATTGTGACCGCTGGTGGTGTGATCCCCCCGGGTGACTACCAGGAGCTGTATGACGCGGGTGTGAAGATGATCTTTGGCCCTGGTACGCCAATTCCGAAGAGCGCTGAGGACATGATTGCAGCGTTGGAGGCTCGCCAGAAGTAGGAACGGTGTGGTATATACGGACCACTTGGCATGCTTTCAGGTGAAGCGACCCAGGTACTCATGTCTGTGATTTTCGTACTTGTCCCAACGGTCCACTTCACCTCTCCTCAGTACGTTAGAATAGGCTTTGATTCATCCACCATTAAGCGGGTGCTCTGTTGTTAAATCATTATATATATATGGATGTATCTTTAGCAAACGATCAAAATGACCTTCTAATGAATAGCTTCTTTTCTTTCTATATTGTTTTCTCTGGAGTTGCTGTCGGCCGTGCGCAACTGGGCATTTTTTTTGGTTTTTCACTCACCAGCTCCGAACTCAACACCGTTATTGGATCCAGTACTTTGCTTCTGCTCCAGGGGAAGGAGCAAGCGGGTAACGCAACGGCGTTAGTGAGAAGCCTTGCTGATGGGTTGTAACACGGCGGCATCCAAAAAAAAAAAAAAACACCCTCCTTATTTTTTGATAGGAGCCAGGCTTTCTGTGACCGAGGCTGCATTACTGTGCAGATTAAAATATGAAAATGAAAAGCAAGTTACTAATACCTCTCGTTCGACGCTCACTTGCTTTTCAACGTTTCAACCGTTCTTGAGAGGTGGAAATGTGAAGAGAGGCAGCGTCAACGGTTTCTGTTTCTGCCATACTATTTGGTAGATTAAAGGAAAATAAAGAGCACAGAGACAACTCTTGTAAGAAGATCGCAGGCAAACAATCACCGCCAAATAATCCATTTTAAAAATTGGATTCTTTTTTGTTTGATCTTGCTTGAGGAAATAGATTTCCTCAAGCATCAGATACGGAGGTGGCCACTAAGCAATCAACTAAACAAATCTGCACACACGCGCAATGATTATCGTGCCCTGGAATTCACTATCCACCATACAAATGAAGTAAGGGGTGGCCTTCACTAAGGCTGCGGTGGCTGCCTAGTGCAACCAAAGCCGTGCCTCGAACGCTATTTTTCTTTGCAGCAAGGGGCTGACGGTATTGCCGGACTTCTCCACACCGCGCCTTTAGAGTGAGTACACACACACACACACACACACACACAAAATTTGTGTTGCGCCATCTGCTGCATGCTGCTTTCACTCTTTTCTTTTCTGTTTCCTTTTCGTTCTGACGTACCTATAAATACATGTTCGTGGAAGGGAATGGTATAAATATATATATTGTGAAGGAGTCAAAGCATCTTTGCGGGAAAGAGAAACAGACCAAGCGTTTTCACGAACTCTCCCTTTTTTAAATGCATTTTTATCAGAAAGAAGCGAATAGAGAAAATATAAAACATATATCGGGCAAAGTAAATACAGAAGCAGCATAGCAACCGCTTCAACAGTTATCCTGGTGATAGACACGAACACCAATAGGCAACGCGAAGAGCACAGAGAAGAGCCTCAACTAGAACTGCACGTTGAAGAATTGCCTCTTCACGTGAAAATTTGCAACTTCTTCAGGTGTCTGGGCTGATACCGCCATGGCTCTCTTTCAGATAGATCGCTTCCTCAAAGACATCAAGCATGTCGACAAAGACTTGCGGCTGATGGCCTTGTTTGATCTTCGCCGCTTCTTGCCAAACGCTGAGGAGGGCAGCATCCCTAACGAGGTGGTGGAGAAAACGCTGGCCTGTCTTTCACCCGATGAGCGGTGCGAGGAGGTGCAAAATGAAGCTGCAAACGTCCTCCATGCCATGGTAGTCAAATGCCAGCAGCGAGACGCTATTCTTCAGCATCTGTTGCTAAGCGTTGCACAGAAGCCCCAACCTAGCAACAGCGAGGCGGTGAACCTGCATTATTTGTGTGGAATGGCGTTCAAGAAGTGCTGCGTCGAGTTCGCTGAAGAGGCGCGTCGAAACATTTTTTTTTGGCAGAAGCAGCTGAGCGCTGCACGTGCGCTCTGCAAAGGCTGCGCGGCAAATCTAGCCTCGAGCAGCCTGGATGAGGCAACGCGGGAAATCATGTACAGCGCCGTGAATGCCCTCGTCCCCGCCTACAAGGATGCCCTGGATGGCCGCGCTGCGCTGATCATGCGGGCGGTGCAGGATTTCCAATCTGCCGCCTCGATCCGCCACGCAAGTCTCACCCTAGTGGAGTCGCTCATCGCGTCTGTTGATGCAGCGACGCAGGAGAAGGTGCTGAGCGACTCGGTGATGCTGCTCCTTGGCGCCAAATTGGGAGAACATTACGTTTCGTACCTGCAGCTATGCGAGGCAGAGTTGAGGGCACTTCGGATGCCTCCTAAGCACATCATGCAGAAGATATTTGACTCTGTTTGCGAACGCCTGCGCCACGCCACCGAGCACTACGACGGGGCGGAAGACAGCAGCGAGATACTGTTGGAGGTTCTCGACTCATTTCTGCAGCTCAACTCGGGTGATGAGAGCATCTTCAGCTGGCAGGCAAGTTTCACAGCCATCAAGGACTTAATCAGCTTCGATCCCTATTACACCGGCTCCGAGGTCGAGCCTGCTGGCGATGAAGGCTACAATGACGAGTACGACGACTACTACGACTACAACAACGACGTGGCTGACTCAACGTGGAAGCTGCGCATGCGGGCGATACGCGTCCTGCAGACACTCGTCGCTCAACACGACGACAAGGCGCTTGGTGTGGAGGCGCTCACGATGATGGCAGGCACGCTACGGGACCGCGTCGAGTTAGTGCGGCTGGATGGTGTGAAGCTGATTCGTGCTGTGGCTCGGCGCGGCTACGCACGCGATGCGAATTGTCTCAGCCTCATCGTGAGTCGCTGCACGGAGCTCTGCGGTCTCCTCGAATCCGATGAGGAGAAGATGTTGACTGCTGTCACGAAGGCCTTGGAGGAGGTGTTCGAAGTCTTCGCTCATGCCAACGCGCTGACGGAGGTGATTGTGCCACTTTTGCTGAGGCAAGTGCGGGAGAATGCGGCGTTTCTGGCGAGCAACGCAGGGACCGTGGATGGACTCCGAAGTATTGTGGCGAATGTGGTAAGCGCTGCAGGTGGCCAGCAAGTCTGCGGTGCTGTCGTGGAACTTAGTGCGCAGCTGCCGGTACTCTGCACTTCCGGCGCTCGCTCGGAAACCGCAGCAGCGGGCATTGTGAGGGTCAGCCGGACGCTGGCCAGCGTGTACGCAGCTACCCACGCCGCCTCCATCCCTGCTGCGTTGGGCAACGAGTACGTCGCCATGGTAAGCAACACTGCCGTCCCAGTTGGGTGTCGCGCGGCGGCGATGGAGAGCCTAGCCGGGTGGATTTCCACGTGCGGTTTCGCAATCTTTGAGAAGTCGGTACCCGCAGCGCTGTGGACTGCCCTAGACACCGATGTTCTGCAGCTGCCGGCACTCCGCGCTCTACACACCATCACGAGCAGCGATGTTGTTTCTGCTTTGGTGCCCATTTCCGCCATGCAGTCCGTGGAGGCACTCTTATGCTCTTCGCAGCCCTCTAGCGTGCGAGCGGCCGCAGTCGACGTGCTGCTGGGCCGCCTTTCCGCGCCGTCTGCTGCGTCGCTGGATCCCACCTATTTGCAGCGGCTGATGCAGCTGTACGCGCCGGGCCGTCCCCTCTCGCTTGCGTCTTGCGAGTTGAGCGAGATGCGGCCTTTCGCGCAGCTGCTGCGGCAGCTCTTCCTGCACACATGTGACAGCGGCAGCACCGGCCTGTTTTACACGTCGTACATTGCCTCCATGTGGCGGCACCTCACGAAGCTTGTCAGTGTGGTGGCGTTCAGTCGAAGTCTTCTGGACGCTGCTCTCGAGAGCATCGCAATGCTGCTCGCCGCCGTGTACGCGCGAGTGGTGCCGGCGCGCGCGGCGATTGAGCGAGACCTGGCTGACTTTCTCACTCAAGATCAGGCGCACCTGACGTGCTCCTACACTTTGGTGCACTGCATTGCTGCCGAATATGTAAGCGGCTTTTTAGAAATGCTCTCAACTCGCATTCCAGGTAACGGTTACTTCCTTTTGTGCGTGGGCGAGGCCGGCAAGAAAAACGCGTTAGAACCGCAGTGGTGCGCACTGCTTCTGGATAGCGTCACGAGCAAGCAGGGCGAGGAGGTGCGCACCTGCGGCGAGGTGGCTTTGTCGTACAGCATGCTGCACCCCGCGAACGCCTCGACAATTCTCATCCCGTGCGGTAAGCGTGCGACGGACGGCAATGCGGCGGGGCGGTACTACTACGTGAAGGCAGTGAAAGAAGCAGCTACCCTGGCACTGCCCCGCCGTACCACTGCCTTCCACGACCCTGAAATTTGCGAGAAGTTGCTCACCATCTTCCTTGGCGCCGCAGCGGGTCCGGACTTGGAGGAGCTGTACGGCGCCTGTGTCGGTGTGCTCAGCGCTTTCCTGGTTGACACGGGCGCAACGCCTCGCATCGCCAGCATCTTCTTCAGCGGGGATGTCTCTCTCGATATGCAGGTGGCGTGCATGGTCGCGTTGCGGTACTTTCTCAACGCTCTCGTGGAACGCGGTGTGTCTGTGGAGGTGTACCGCGCTGCTTTCATTCAGGCTCTGCTACAGCTAAAGCGGCCTGCCAACCCGAAGGAAAGCACCGCCCCTTCGCTGCCGCTGCGCTCCATGGCGATGCGGCTTCTCATGGCCGTTCTCCAACACTGCCCACAGTGGCTTCTCTGCGACGAAACACGCACATCTATCTTTCCCAATTTGCTGGCTGAGCTCCGTGAGGACGGTACGTTGCAGGGCACCATCGACCTCAGCGGTTACACGCACCGCGTTGACAGAGGGCTCGAGTGTCGCAAGTTGGCCTTCGAGTCACTCTCCACTGTTTTCTGGGCTGGTCGGCATCACAACATCGACTTGGCGTCCTTCTGCAGTGCCAAGAGTGAGGTGGTTGACGCTCTCATCGTGGCGTGCAGTCCACACAATAAAGGCGACCGCGACTCTTTCATCAACGACACGGCAAAGGAGTTGCTGATGCGCTTTGTGGAGAGCAACCCATACTATGCGTTCACAGAAGCTCAGCTTGATCTCCTGGTCGATAAGCTGTCGCGCGATATCAAGTCGGGGGCTTCGCCTAACGACGCACTGAAGACAACGCTGCTGTTTACCGTTAAGTGCGTGATGCGACTGAGCAGTATTCCTGCCTTTGCGTATCACAAGGGCTTTCAGGAGGTAGCGGAGGTCGCTCGAACGTCGGGGCTGCTCACACAAAGTCTCAAAATGTAGTAAAAAAAAAAGTGTGTGCATTGTTGTGGTCTTCTGCTTCTCCGTCTTCACTCTGAGAGGTGCGTGTGTGTGTGTGTGTGTGTGTGGGTGCACTTGCCTGTCCTGGCACCATCTCTTTTTTCCTTTTTATGTCTCTTAGGGAGGGTGAGCAGCCATTTTTCGGTGTATTTCTACGTTTCACAGGCGATACACGGTGCCTCATAAACAACAACGCCTGCTTTGCTGACGGTTTTGCCGCTTTTATACCGCACTCTATTTTTCTTTCTTGTTACACTTAGCCTCGGTAGAGCTGGGGAAGCATCGGCTGAAATGCGGGGGAAGGGAGCCGGTTTTGCGAAGTGTGTAGAACTTCTTCTCTCGCTATTTGAGGTGTCTTTTTGCAGGATCCTCGGTTTTCCAGTTTTCATTTCCTTTGCTGTTGTCTTACTTCCTTGTGTGAGCACTGTCTAACACCAAACACAGATACACACACTCACTTATCCTCCAAGCGGCAGCAACCGTCGGGCAGTGATACGCTGGGCTTCTCTCCGCCATCCGCGCTCTGGTGGAGGGCGCATCGTGGAGACTCAGTGCAATAAAAAAGCGGGCTTTTTGTAGTTCTCGCGCTCTGTTAACAACTGCTGCAAACCTGCCCGGCGTGTGCCTTCAACATTTCACTTTATCGTCCTTTTCCCTTTTGTCCACTTCAACACGAATCACCACTACCACTTTCCTGATCCGACAACGGCAAACGCCAAACCTTGTATCCAAGGAAAGAAAACGGCTTGCGCCAGTTGTGACGCCTCTGTGCTGCTCTTTCGATGCGTCACGGCGTACGGATCCTGTGCGCACGCGGTGCTTTCGCCGCACCCGCAGCCTCTGCCCTCGCCGTTGCTGGCCTACGTGAGAACAAGGCTACACAGCTGTATCAGAGGTGCTTAGACCCGCAGGTAACTCCAAGCGATTTGGTGCGCCTCGCCGGTGACCTTCTTCCTTTCATCGCAGACGGCTCGCTCGAGCTGCGCCAGCGAGTGCTGCTGCTAGACGCGCTGGCCGCCCGGGCGGTGCGCAACGAAGGCGTTATGCAAAAGTGCCTGTGGGACATTTTCAAGGCCCCGTTGCCCAGCAGCAGGCCCTACGCTTTCGCCGCTGAAAAAGAAGTTCTCTCCTTGGCGGAGTTGTCGGCGTACACAAGTCGAGCCTTCAGACTGATGGCGGAGCAGCAGTTCTTGAACGACCCGCAGATGACGGCGATTGCACTAGGACGCTGTGTGGAACTGGCAGCGCATCTGACGATGAGTGGGGTGTGTGACGCCTACAAAGGTCTGTGTGCTGTGAATCACCTTTTTTTTAGCACGGCAGAGGTGGCACACCACGACAGTGAATTGGCGGCGAACATGACGATGAAGGAGTTCTACGAAAAGGAGGATGTGCCTGACTCGGAGACGCTACGCAATCAGCCAAACCTGATCGACGTGTTGTGTGGTGAGCTGGAGATGCAGGTTCAACGCTGCGCCTCTTTTTTAGAGGCAGGCGGTAACCATCGAGATGGTGGTAGCGCGCAGCTCATTTCCCTTTCAGACACGGCGCAGCGTTCTTTTCCTTCCTCTTCTTCTAGCTTGACTTCGGGGGAGCAGCAGTGGCTTCTCAACCTGCTCGAATCTCTCGCTGTGGTGGGAGTGCAAAACGCTAGCACGCTGGAATGCTTGGCCACCCTCATTCCGCGCTATCGATCGGGCAGCTCCTCCAGCTTTTTTATTCAAGCCCTCCATCACGTCACGCATATCGAACAGCGGGTGGCCGACCCTCTCGTGCACGAGGAGACCGCTGTCATTAAGGACGCTCGACGGCACTTGACACTGCGGCTCAGCGAGGAAATTCACAAAATGCCCGGGGTTGCCGGGTACCTGCGGCACCACCCCCGTGAGTTGCTCCTTCTGCGCCGGCTCTTTGAGCGGGAGGCGGCCAGCGCCGCACTCTCGCCGGCGCTGTGGGACACAGTGCGTATCATCCGCGTTGCACACCGCCACACTGTGGCTGAGCTGCAGCGGAGCACCCGACCCACTGGGAAGCTGTTTGAAAAGAAGTACAACGTCAAAGTGAAGCCCATCTCTGTCGACAACTCTGAGACGGAGCGCTTTGTGCCGCCGGTGTTCAAGACGTGGCGCAACCCCGCTGCAACACCACGTGGGGGACACCCTCGAAATGGACGAACGCCACGGCGCATGGCGTTCGGCACGCGGCGCATCTCGAAGAATTACATCAAGAATAAACGCAAAAAGTTTTGCCCTGCTGTTTTCTAGGGGTGCAATAAGGAGGGTGTAGTGTGCGTATGTGTTTGCCACTCCTCGATGCGTAATTTGGAGGGGGGGGGGGCACTCTCGCTTGCGCATTGTTGCCTGCATAAACAACTCTTTGACTTCAATTTCAGCTGCTTCTTTTCATTTGAATCCATTCCGAAGTGCATCAAGTGCATGCCTTTATTGTCGCAGAGTGAGCGGTGGTGAATTGAAAGACGGGCATGAAGATCTCCCTTCACGATCCACGATTCTTCAAACCCGTCAGTCTTACAGCTGCCACACGCGTGACGCTCAGTGTTCTCTTCTGGAGGACTTCTTTTTTGCGTTAAATTCACGTACTCCAATGTTACGCTATGAGCACAAGTTGTCTTGTGTTCGCGGCGGCTCCTGCTACCCTGTATTTTACGTTGCTTTCTGAAACCGTCGTCCTCTTCTGTCATTTTCCCCCTTTCAAATTATTATTATTTTTCAATTTCCTCGAAGTTTTGGCAAAGCTGCTGTGGACGCTTTCATCATCGTAGCGTTTGCACGTTCTCGTGTGCGAGAGCGTGTCTAAAGCACACGTGCAGCACACACTGATAGTTGTGAGCACACCGTTACTTCGTTTTCCTCACGTTGGCGACGCCGCCTACGTGATTCAGCTCCTCCGAGCTAGAGCCCTAGGAGTTTTTACAGAACAACAATGCTCAACGTTCGCACTGAGTCGACCACCTTCATGCGCAACGGTGCGGTGAGGCACGCTGGGGCACCTTTTGCGCATTGTCGTGGCCTGCAGAAACCACGCCGTGATGCCCCTTCCGCCGATCGAGGCGCCTACCACCTTCCCCCGCTCAATCCTCCAGCGCCGCCCGTGCCCACTGCGGCCGCGCCGAAGCGCGCCTCCGACGGTGACACGACGGCAGGCCTTCCGCTGACGGTCTCTTCGTCTTCCGCCGCTGCCGCTGTTGCCGCTCCTCAACGTCCGTTGACAGTGAGCAGGCCGCTGGCGAATGCGGTGCAGATGTGGCCTGCAGTGAAGTCCACTCGACAGCGACGATACCAAATTGCACATGAGTCAAAGGCTCCGTTGTCCTTGCAGCTGGAGGGTTTCATTCGTCGCGAGCATCAGCAATACATCAGGGAACACCCCACCTGTTCTCGCACCGACACCCTCTTCATCTTCCGCGAGGCTCTCGCCACCTTCGTGAACCACTTCTCCGAGTACCGCGGCGTGCTGTACCTCATTCGCGACGAGTACGATGCGGCGCTCGGCGAGATGACAGAGAAGGCAAAACAGATGCAGGTGGAGTATCTGGAGAGTCAGAGCGATCGTGGTCTGCATGCGATGGAGCTCATGCAGTTGAAGGAATCGATGAATGCCACCATCAGCAACCAACAAGCACAGCTGGGGGTGCTGCAGGGGCTTGTGCACTCCTTGCGAGATCAGCTGACGGCTGCAGAGCACGCCAATAGCATGCTCACTGTAGAAATGGAGCAGAAGAAGAAGACGTACGTGGAGGCGCAGCAGCAGGTGAAACTGCTCTCACGAGCGATGATCGAAGAGACCGCACGCACAGCGGCGGAGCGCGAGCGGGTTCAGAAGTTAGAAAAAGATGCGCAGCTTCAGGAGTCCCGCATTAAGGTACTACAAGGCGACGTGGCGGAGCTGGAGGAGTGTGTGCGGGTGCAGGCATATTCACTGGGCGAGTCGCAGGACTCTTGTTGGCCTTCCAGCAAGAGCACCGGGCTACCTCTCCGTCGCAACACACTGCGGCGTGGGTCCATCGCCGCCGTTTCTGCGGACGGCGAAGCTGCAGCTGGCAACGCTTCCTCAGATTATGTGTCCTGCCTGCTGAGTCGAATTGACGCTCTGGAGATGAAAGTGCAGCTTCATACACAACAAGTTGGCACAGCTGAGGCACGGAAGTCCGAGGTCAAGGTACTGTCGCCAACAAACGTAGAAGGGAGGTGCGCTGCTTTTATCACCAACGGTGCTAATGGCGCTCCCTCAACGAGTCTCGCTGGCACCACAGCAAGCGTCGACGCACTGTTTCCCGTCGTGCGGCAGTGGCTGCAGATGGAGGGGATTGGCGAGGCAGAGATCGCGCCCACTGATGTCATCGTGCCGCCTGGTCACTGCACATCGGAGGATATGGGCTTCCTGTCCGTTGTGCAGCCGATCAAACACCGTCATCTCTCGCTCAACGTCACGCTTCAACTGTTGAAGGCCATGTGGGTGGCGCGGGAGCTGCCCACTACGGAGAAAACGCATCTGCGACAGTTCTTTTTAGAGTGGCTGCGTACACAGGCGGCGGACGTTACCGAGGCGAAAGAGCTGGGTATCAACATTTTAGACACCTGCCAGCACAATCTGCACCATCCCGAGTGCCGTGTGCTGCTCCTGGTCCTACGGGAATACCTGCCCGAGGAGCTCGTGCACGTGTGGCGCCGCCGACTTGAGCTCTTGCAGCTGCCCGCCCAGGTATCACCGTCCACTCTGTTAGACAAGATGCCCTACGAGCACTTCTTCGCACACGTGCGCGCTGTCTGTCCGGAGAAGTCGATTGCGAGTATGCTGCAGCTGCGCTTCGCCGTTTACCACCGCTACGTAGACGCCGACCTGCAAGTGACGCTGTCGGAGGTGTTCCAGGCCGACTCGTACTTTGTGAGGCTCTTAAAGCTGCAGTGGCTGCAGGAAGTGGAGAAGTTCACCTTGCAGGTGGTTGAGGGTATCCGCGAGGTGGCGGATGAGAAGCGCAATGTCGTGTCTCTCGTGAAGGCGATGAATGTAATGTATAGTCTAGACCCCGCACTGGACGATGAGGCAGTACAACGGTACATTTCGCAGGGCTGTAAGAAGTCTGTAATTGATGTGGCAACTGCAGACGAGGGAGTGACGACGCATCTTGACTTGATGTTGGCGCGGTTCCGCTCAACTGTGCTGTTGCAGCGCCGCAGCCCTGAAGACGCGGCTGAGCAGTGATATACACACGCATTTATATATGTAATTTATTTCTTTAATAAATCGTGGAGTCACTATTTTTTTTTTTCTAATCGCCGCTACGGCGGTGTGGAACGGCTGCTAATTTTTCTCTTGACTTTGCTCTATTTACTTTTGAATATTCCCCCGCTTTTCTCTGTTTGTTTCTTGTGCTGCTCGTCGTCGAAGAGGATTGCGGGAATGTGTGGAGGCCAACGTTGAACCGATGTAGCTCACGGTCTTATTATTCGTGCTCTTTGTAGCATTGTTATTATTATTATAATTATTTTGCTTTCTCTATCCTTGCTTGGCTTGCCAGCAATTCCCGATCTTCTCTCCGCTGTGAATAAGCCACGCAACAAGCCAGATTGAATAGCAGGGGAAGGAAGGGGGCCCAGCACTGGAGCACACACCGTTTCGTCTTCTTCTGCAACTGCTTCGATGCTGTAACTGACGTTCATCGAATGCGCGATGCCCTGTGGGGTGCTTAACCGCTGTTGTGCGTTTGTTTCCCCAGCTCATTGGTCAAAGTCAGCCATGCCTTCGTCGGTACTTCCACCTCCTGCTCCTCTGAACTCTGTGCTGTCCCACTTGCTGCAGTCGCAAATCGCCTTTTTTTCTCCCATCACGAAAAACTGTGGACTTAATGGAAAGGACGAGCATCAACGCTACAGAACTCAGTAGGCTGCTCTCCGATCAGCTTCAGCTGCCCATCTCATAGTACGTTCAAGCAGGCGATTGCCTCCTTTAAAGTTATGCGAGTAAGACGAGTTGTGCAGTCTCTGCGGAGGTTTCCGCTGGCGAACGGCAACCTGGCAACGCGCAGCAATGAAACGGCTGCCTCGCTCGCCGTAAGAGCCTCGCTGCATGAGTGCATGGCGTCGCTGCATACCAGCTCTATCAATCGGTCGCTGAAACCTCCAAAACAGGAGCCGCATGCTTCTACATCTGCGTTCTTTGATGTGCAGAGGGAGTTTTTTGCGTTGCTTCGGCAGCGGTTGTGCAGCCCCACGCACCCGCTGCCCGCGCGCAAAGTGTATGACGAGCTGGCCAACCGATCTCGCATCGTCGAGGAGTTCCACTTTTCCAAGACAAGCCGGCGCTTGTCCCACCAGCGGCTCGCCCTGGCGTTTCTCCGGCGGTATAACGTGCTGCTACACAGCCTCCTCTTCTTTTCTGAGAACACACAGACATGGAATACGACGCCCGAGTTTCAGCGGCTGGCGCTCTTTGGCGAGTCTATCTTAGCTACTGAGGTGCGTGGGCGTCTGCTGAAGCTGTTCCCAGACGTTCCCTTCTCGGTACTGGTGCAGGCGCAGTCCTCTATTGTGGGCGAGAAGGGCCTCTGCCTTGCGTTTGATCGTTATGAATTGAAGGCAATCGTCGGCGCAAAGCCGCAGGAGAAGCGACAACGCGGCAAGTTCACGTCCGAGCAGAAGTGCCACATGTTCTGCGCTGTAATTGGGGAGATGCACTGGTTTGTGGCGCGCACCCGGCCGACGGACCGCACGCACAACAACGCCCTCTTCCCGCCCTCTGACGTCCTCATCCTCCATGTGTTGTGTGCGCACCTGCTGGAGTGCATTCCGGCGGAGTTGATTTACCGCATGCTGGAGCCCATCATCGCAGACATGAAGCGGGTGTGGGTGAATGAGCCGATGTCCCTTCCGTCACAACTGCGACTGGTCCCTCGCACCATCGGCGCGCTTTCTCTCAACACAGTGCCCCTCCCCAATCCTGCAGCAACTTCTTTAGCAACTCAAGAGGGGTCCACTGCGCCTTGCCAAGTAAAGCAGAAAGAGTCCCAGTCGGTGAGGCGAGCGCTGACACGTTCACCTGAGACGGTATTTGTGAAGTCGTTCATGCAGCCAACGTGCAATCATCGCAATTTCGACGGCCCGCATTATCAATTTTCGGAGACAGATGACGTGATGGAGAAGTGTGTGCTGACCACCACACCGGTAAAACCACCCAAAGACGGCGGGGAAACGCTTAGCAGCGAGTCAGCGCACATTACACGTGCCATGGAGCTTGCCAAGCTGGCTGTTCAGAGATAACTGGTCTTCCTTTATGCATGCGTTCACTGCTTGGGCATGATAGTGAGGCAGTGAGTGAAGGCGCTTGCGTGCACCTGCACTCATGTCTAGTTAGGTCTTTATCATTCACATGGTTTTGTCTCAGCTCTCATAAAAACGAAAGAACAAAGCAACGCACCCGTTTTTCGCGAAAACTGTATTTTCTAGGGTGGATTGGGTGACAATGACGAGTTGAACTGTCTGCTTTGTCGTGCCACGCAGTTGTTTGCCATACCTCTCACAATCATCTTTATTTGCCCCTCTTTTCAGGAGCAAGTTACGGCATTTGTTTCTGTTAGGTGCGTGCCCTTTTACGTTTTGCCCTTCCACTCGCCCTTCTCTTTTCTTTCTTTTCTTTTTTTTTGGTTGATCCTTCTACTCGTGTTCGCAGCCTAAAGAAGCGCCATTTCACTCTCTTCCCAGAGCTGTGCTCCTTCTCTATCTCCCGCTAGTGAAGTCGTTAACACTCGCTCACTTTTTTTTTCTCTTTTTGCCCCTTTTTAAAAATCGAGATCCGAGTCACAGCTCTTCAGGACACACCGACTGAGCAGCGCGCTTGACGTTAATCCGTCGAAACACCGATAGAGAACGCCCCCAAAACTGGACCCATATTTACTGCACAACACACCGTGTCCCTACGTAAGTCCCTAATAGAGAAGTTTATTCTTATAGATCCTTTCACCCCATACATTTTCCTCAGATTCTCATTTTTTATTTTCAGGGTTCCCAAGCATGATGGATATGAGTGCAGCGAAGATGTGGGAGAACGTCTCCCTCTGCCGCTCTGTCTCTACGATCAGCAGCTCCACCTCCACCGCCGAGGCTACTGCCGGCAACGATGTTTCCTCCTTCCTCTTTGACGACTGCCGCGACGACGCCTCGCTTGCGAAGTTGCAGTGCAAGTTTTGGCTGTGCGTCGGCCATCTCAGTGTGGGCACCACGGATGCGGAGCTGAAGTCTCTCTTCTATCCCTACGGTGCCGACGAAGCCTTCACAGCGTGGGAGGGCCCGTTAATGACGGGGTACGTGGGGTTCACCTCGCCTGAGATGGCGGATCTGGCCGCGCAGAAGATGCACGCCTTCATCCCACGCCGGCAGTCGCAGGCACTGGTGGTGCATCCCGTTTCCCTGGACGACGCCACCCAGGCACGCAGTCGGTCGCTCAAGTCGCTCCTTGCAGTGCTGTACAGCGAATCCGCGCCGCAGGCGATCAGCACGGTCATTCAGCACTGCAAGAGTCCAGCCGCAATGGCTGGCGAGGTGGTGACGGAGGTCACTCGAGCATCTCCTGTCGTCTTGCAGCGCCTTATGGCGGCCTTGGCGGATCTGCCTACGCAGTGGGCTGGTATTGCAGCCTTCAGCGAGGAGCTGCTGAAGCTGCTGCTGCGCTCGTTGCTGGAGTCGAATGAGCTGAACCTTGCGCAGTCTATCAACTGCGGCATGGTGGTAGGCAACTTGTTTTTGTCGAACATGATCACTGGTGACCCGTACTACCTCGCCACCCGCTTGCTGCAGCGCGGAAACCAAATGCTGGCACAGCTGGAGGGCGTCTGCGCGCTTTCCCACACTTGCGCTTCCCTCACCGCCTATCACATCTCTCGTGCCAGCTTCTGGGCTCAGATTGCGGAGATTGCTGCGACGACGGCCGATGCGGATATCAGCCAGACCCTCCTTGGCCACCTGCGGCGCTACACGAAGGTGTCGGTACCGCAGTCCGCAGCCCCGGCGTTGCCGCCTGCGCGTGTGCCCTTCACGCACACGTTCTCCACCATGCCTTGCCCACCAGCGACGATGCCGTCGCCGCATGCCGCGCTGCAATATGTGCCACAGCCGGTGCAGCCCTTCCAGCAGTCGGAGTCGATGGCGATGTTGCCTCCGCAACGCTTCGCTGCGCAGCACACACGACAGGACGAGGTAAAACGACGCACCATCTACGTTTCTCACCTGCCTGGTCTGCTGCCGCAGAGCATGCTGCTCGAGCTCCTTACGGCGGCTGGCCCGGTGAACAAGGTGCGCATCTGTGCCGGCAGCGGCTACTGCACGCTGTTCGCTTTTGTGGAGATGCGGACGCTAGAAGGTGCGCAGCGGGCCATGTGCATGAACGGGCTGCAGCTGATGGGCTTTGCCATCCGTGTGCTAACGGCGCGGAATGCCGTGCAGGATGTTGTGAAGGACGACGCGCAGTTTGACGCGGATGGCAACTTGCTGCAGCCGTGCCTCTTCGGTGCGTCGCAGGCCCCGCTGTCTCAGTGCCTCACAACGACCAACTAGACGCGCAGGAGAAGGGCTGCCGTTTTTTTTTTCTTTTTCTTGCGCTTTCGGTGTGTGATTCCACGCTGAGCGTCATCTCTGGAAAGGGAGAGCCACACAGGCATGTGTGTGAAGTGGGTGCAAGAGCGTGGCAGCCGCACGACATTAAAACATAGAACACTTGCTCTCCTTCCGCCTTTTTTTTCTTTTGCTGTTCCCACATATGTATGTGCGCCATAGAAGAATCAGCTCGTTTGTAGTGAAGCTCAGTCCTCGATCTTATCGTCTCTTCTGTGCACTTCAGCCGGTGGAGGGGAAAGTGAGCAGAGAGAGAGAGGGAGAGGGAGAGAGGTTGCTTCATTGGTGGGGAAGGGGAGAGTCACCGACAGATGTCCTGGGTATCATTACTATTCACACCAACCTTTTGTTGTTCATTCACCCAGCTATAATACGATAGATACCAGAAGGGAGTCGTAATAAAAAGAATGAAGGAGACTTTTACCTGATGCAAGGAGCGTTGCTTGCTAGATCATCGTCTTTCGCTCATTTATGCTGCTTCGTTTTTCTTTTTCATTTATTATGCTGGACGCTTTCGCGCAATCACAGCACAAACGCCTCAAGAGAAAAGCTTTCGTTTGCTTTTTCTTCCCCTTTTCATTGCACAAATTTGGTGCAAATAGAAGTGAGTTTTTTTCTTCTTCCAGTTTTTAGAGTTTTAAGTACTGATGTGTTTGCTTCTTCTGATTGCTTGCTCCCACTATTATGATTTAATGCTGTACCGTTAACTTTTTGTTTTCATATCTGATTTCTTTCATTGGATCTTTCACCATTTCACAAGAGAAGAGAGACGACACTTTAAACGTTCCTTCCCCCCTCCTGCTTCAATTCTCGCTCTACTCTACAAGAGCGTGGAGCATTTGAGCAGCAGTGATAGTGTTGCGACAGCGCTATATGTTTTTCTTCTGTTTTCAAGCGCGTCAATGGGAAACGTATCAAAACAAAGGGAGACGCAGACGCAAAGTACCTTCTGTGCTCTCAAGAGTAGGACCAGATCACTGCTGCACTTATATATATATATAAATATATTCATGTATTTTATCTTTATAGGTCGTCTTTCGTATCATGCTCTCTTTTTTTTCTGTGTTCTTATGTTTTCGAAGTCAATTGAAAGCGAATTCGTTTGTATGCCGTTTTGTGCCCCGCGTCTCCGTATTCATCGCATACTCTCGTATTTTTTTTTTCCTATTTATTTAGCTTTCAAATGCCGTGCAGCTCTGTACTTCTCTTTCTTGAGACAGGGCAGAGTCACTGGTGGTGTCGCGCCTGGCTTGGCCTTTTACACCTTTTCTCCACTTGCTTCATTATATTTAATGGAAGGCGCACTCCCCCCGTTTTTTTTTTTGCTTTATTTTAAAATGCTCTTACTTTATTATTAAATTCACTTGCAACACATCATCTCGCAGCATTCTTACAGGTATCAAGCAGTTGAGTTGCTTCGCACGGAGGGGAAGTTCCAAGACGAGAAAAAAAATAAGACAATACAAGTAGGCATCGTGCCTCTTGAACAGAAGAGCGATGAGGAAGATTCGTGAAGTTCTCGTAATCGCGGACTTGTTGCCTTTTCTTTTATTTTCTCACCTTTGGCCAAGGCTGTAGGAGCCTTTCGTAGGCGTGTCACGTGTGCGGTTGTTTCTCTACCGTGATTTTCACCATTTTTGTTTTCTTCTGAAAGCGCCTCCTGTGTGCTCTAATTTCACTAGAAAAGCAAAACAAAATGCTGCCCTTGATATAGGAGCAAAGCTCAGTAAGGAAACAGATACAGGGCGTATTTAAGTGCGATGTATTCTCCTCTGCTGCAGGGCTGGCTGATCGATTCTGGTGCTTACATGGCTTAGCTTCAAGCGATACAGGCACATGCAGGGGAGCCTTCTGCAGTGGCTGCTCAGCTCTAGCCGCCAGCAATTACATTGAAAGAAAGGAATTCACTGGGCTTCTTACAGCGTCAATACAATCAACTGCGGATGCTACTGCCACGCCGTTCTTGCGCATAGAGATTGCTGGTGGACGGTACCGGTGGCGCAGACATGATGCCATGGAGGCTGACGTCGCTTTTCTTTCAACTTTTTCCCGATTCCAGTTTCATTCTTCGCTTCTCTATGCAAGTCAAATCTCTCTCTCTCCCCCTTTTTTTCTCCATCAAGTCCTAAAGCTGAGGTGCAGAGCTAAGAAATGATTCACATTCCAAGCTGCTGGCCCGCGGCACAGTACCGATGCGCCTTAGTCGAGCTGCGCGGCGAATGCTACATATGCCGCTTGGTTCCTGTTGTCACTGCCGCACTATCCTACAAGTTAGAAGCTGCCGTACTTTTTAGCCCTGTAGAGGCGCGGCGCTTTGCCAGTCAAGACTTTGCACCTTCCGAAGCGCACACCGTCACCGTCACCGTGTGTTCCGATGGCGTTATGTACTCGCCGGTTTCAACGTCAGGGGCTGCGATGAGGAGTGAAGAAGCCCAGCGAGACACGAAGGAGGACGTCTTGGTGCTCCGCTGCCCCCTGTTTCGCTATACAGCAAAGGAGGTGACGGTGGAGGGGACACGGAACGACGTGAGAGGCACCGCTGCCCATCTCACTGCAGCCCTCATGGGACGCTACATCATCGCAGGCGCCCAATTTCGCACCGTGGAGGGCGTCTACACGGTGCGACATGCGACGCTGCACAAGGGTTACCGCGGTATCGCACTTGTCGGCAGTGACTGCCGCATACGCGTGAATGAGGTGCCGCGTGCCACGGCGGGTCTCACAAGTAGCAACAGTATTTCCGTTGGCACATCACAGCGCACACCTGTCAACCCTGTCGGTCTAGACGAAGAATTGCGCCAGCTCCGGAACTTCATTGCCTGCGCCGATCAAAAGCCCGGATCTTTCACGGGCGTTGTGGTGCGCGGCCCCCGTGGCTGTGGCGTTTCCTCCACCGTGCGCTACATCTTGACCACCTCGTGCGCACGGCATCAGGTGCTGACGTGGTCTGCGCAGTTCTCTGCACACAAGGCTGTGCGAGACGGAGGGGGCGGGACGCGCATTCTCGTGGTGCTGCACGCGGAGCACGTTTTTGCAGAGGCAGAGCCGGAGCTGGCCAAGTTGCATCTCCGCAAGCTGCAGCGGGATACGGAGGTGCTGCGCAAGGGCGTCAGTAATGGCCAGGGTGTGTCTGTCGTTGTGCTGTGTATCAGCCACGCCTACAGTCTCTGCGCGAGCAACGTGCTCGACGAGCTCTTCTCCTTTCACGTCGTCTTCTCCTTCCCAAGTGCAAGTCAGCGCGCACTCCTGCTGGCCAGCGTGCGCGGGGGCACAGCGGAAGAATGGCATGATGCTGCGCAGTGCCTGGTAGGGCGGACGAGCGCGGAGACGTTGGCAGCCGCACGGCAGCCGAGCATTACTGCCTCGCTGCCTTTCAAAGCCGTTTCTTGGTCGGAAATTGGTGGCCTGACCGATGTGAAGGATCGCCTGCACCTTGCGTTGGTGTGGCCGCAGCAGCAACCCGATCTCGTGAAGCGTTTTAACATCACGCCTCCCCGTGGCATTCTTCTCTACGGGCCGCCCGGCTGCGCCAAGACCACCCTCATCAAGGCCTTGTGTACGGAAGGCAACTTCTCTCTCATCTACCTTGACTCTGCCATGGTTGTGAGTGCCTACGTCGGAGAGAGCGAGCGGTACTTGCGTGACGTATTCGCACGAGCACGGCGCCAAGCCCCCTGTATCGTCTTCTTTGACGAGGTGGAGGTTCTGGGAGGGCGTCGAGTAGTGGGCGGGCGTGACAGCGAGCATGTGCGGCTTCTGTCAACGTTGCTGACAGAGATGGACGGATTCGCCGACACGCGTGGCGTCTGCTTTGTCGGTGCCACAAACGTGCCGCACCTGCTCGATCCTGCTCTGATGCGCCCTGGGCGGTTCGACTACCTAGTGTACGTGCCGCTGCCTGGCCTGGCGGACCGGGTGGCAATTCTGGAGTTACTGCTTCGCAAAACTGCTGCCGACGCGGCGCAAATCGCGGAGCGCACTGCCGGGTTTAGTGGAGCAGACTTGAGGGTGTTTTCGTCCGAGGCACTTTTGGCGCTCTTCAAGGATTCCGCTCATGCCCCTTTCATTCTCGGCGAGAGGGAGAACATCACGGCATACCTTTTGGAGAAAGCAGCCGCCTTTCAGCGCACGCACTACGACTCCGCAGCGCTGGATCAGTTTCAGCGTGATCACGTGCCTGCATAGCGCGCTGCTTTGGTAGTTGCGACCGTGCTCTTCGCAAAGCGGGCACACGGAGCCTTGACAGGCGGCATCAAGCACAGAAACACGTTTTGCCGCAACAAGGGTCAACCAAAGGCAGCGCCTCTCACGTACTCTGGCGGGATTTTTTTTTTTGCTCATAATCGTCTTTTAACAACTGCAGAGCGGTGCTACCACTTGCAAAGCGGCCCTCGCAGCGGGCAAGTGCTTGCGCTCTCGGGTCTGCTGCCAATGGGTGGGTACTTCGCTTCCCCTCATTACAATTCCTTGATATCGTTTTTCTCCCCGTTGGTGCTCTGCTGCATCCCATATCTCGCCTTGCCTACTTCGATCTCCTGCTCCCCTTGCCCGCTCTCTCTTGCCAGTTGTGCTTCTCTGCGGTGTGAACACGCACGTGCGTGGATAGGAAAAGAAAAACTGGCTTTTGGTTGTTAGACAAATACGATTATTCTAGATCATGCAGTTAGAGGTCACGGGGCGGTGGTTCCAGACGAAGGAGGACACCTATGTATCCTTGCCCTTGGTGAACAGGGCCGTCGATCGTGGGGAGCCGCGCCAGCTTCTGTGCACGGAGATGATTCACTGGGATGACTACAGACGAGACCGCAACATCAACGACGGCAAGCCGCCGATGCAGCAGCTCTTTGCATCAGAGCGCGAAGAAGTCCCGCTGCACATTTTTACCATCGGCAGCGACACCTTCGTCTCGCAGGTGATCGGGGTTGGCCCTACGCAAGCCGGATCGTCTTCGCAAATGTTCTGCTCAGAGATGCAGCACTGGGACGACTACTGTGCACAGCGCGGCATCAACACCGGGACGTCTACCATGAGTGCCCTTTACCGTTCGTTTGAGCGCAAGGAATTCGCGGTGCTCGACATGAATGAGCAGAAGGTGAAGTTTTACGGCGGTGACAGCGTTGCACTGATTTCTTGCGGGGGAGAGAAGCAAACGTACTGTAGTGAGATGGAGCACTGGGACGATTATGTCAAGGCGAAGACGGGGCAGTTGCCACAGCCGAGCATGGCATCATTGTTCCGTCAACAATGAATTAAATGGCAGTCCGCGCTGTGGCGAAGACTCCGCTTTTTATCGTTGTCTTGCTTACCTTTGTTATGGCTGTTATTCGATGTTTTCACTGAAGAGTCGAGTTGCCTGGGAATGGGCCTTTCGTGTTCTGCATTTGTATGCATCTGATTACTGTTCTGCTAACGCTAAGGCACTTCGTTCTCCCTTTGCTTGTCCGTTGCTGTGCCCTTACGTACGTTTACGGCACATTAGACTGTTCCGGATATAACACTGCAAATAGCAGAGACGTGAAGAAAGCGCTTATCAGCTACGTTGGAAGTGGCCCCGAAACACTGTTTTCAGCCCTTCGCTGAAGATAAGAGTCGTGCGCGCCATTCAATTAGATCTTACGGCTGATGCCAGGCTGTGTCGGGGGTAATGTGTCTGTGTGTGTGTGTGTGTGTGAGGGGGAGGGGGGAAGGGGAGAACAGCCCTGCATATGTGAACTGCCTTTTATCTGCGCTGTTGGTAACTCTCTACATTTCATCATACTCGCATGCCGTAGCATGCAATTGGCCGTAATATCCGTACCTCCCACTGCCACCTTAGTTTCTCTCTTCTTCTCCTGTCTTACCTGTCTCTTCTGGTTTTGGTCAGCGAGAAGCGAAAAGCATCTATCTGCGTATTCGTGGTCTTTTCCCTCACACGTGTGTGCGTGTGTAGACTCACTTTATATAGAAAACGGAACCGTACAATCAAACGGGCATCAGATGAACACGTTTGGCAGTGGGGGCTTTGGCCAGAATAAAGTGGGCGGGTTCAATCAGCCAGCTGCTGCCGGCGGCTTCGGCCAAATGAATGCCCCGCAGCAAGGTGGTTTTGGACAGCCCCAGCAGCAGGTTGGCGGTTTCGGTCAACAGGCCGGCGGATTTGGCCAGCAGCAACCACCGCAGGGAGGGATGTTCGGGCAGCAGCCGCAGCAAGCCGGTGGCTTTGGACAATCCCAACAACAGCAACCACAGGCGAACGCGTTTGGCCAACGACCCGGTGTCGGAGGGTTTGGGCAGCCGCAGCAGCAGGCCAATGCTTTCGGTCAGCCGCCGCAGCAGGCTGGCGGCTTCGGGCAGCAGCCAGGTGGCTTTGGCCAGCAACCGCAGCAACAGGTTGGCGGGTTCGGCCAGCAACAACAGCAGGTCAATGCTTTCGGCCAGCCGCCGCAGCAGGCTAACGCTTTCGGCCAGCCGCAGCAGCAAGCGGGCGGTTTCGGGCAGCAACCGCAGCAGCAGGTTGGTGGGTTTGGGCAGCAACCGCAGCCTATGCAGGCCGGTGGGTTCGGCCAGTCCGCTGGCAGTGGCTTCGGTGCAGCGGGACGTGGCACTGGTGGCTTTGGCCTGCAACCAGCAGCAGGAGGCTTTGGCCAGCAGCCGGGGGGATTTGGCCAGCAGCAACAACAAGGTGGCTTTGGTGCGGCTCAACAACCCGCCGCTGGCGGTTTTGGCGCTGCTGGACGTGGTACCGGTGGCTTCGGTCAGCAACCTGCAGCAGGGGGATTTGGCCAGCAGCAGGGTGGATTTAGTGGCCAACAGCAACAGGGTTTTGGCGTTGCTCAGCAGCCTGCAGCCGGTGGCTTCGGCGCTGCCCAACAGCCCCCAGTGGGCGGGTTTGGACAGCCAGGTGCTGGCGCCGGATTCGGAGCTGGCCGCGGCGCAACAACTGGCTTTGGTGCAGCAGCTGGTGGCGGCTTTGGGGCTCCTGCACAGCAGACGGCTGGCTTTGGGCAGCCGGCGGCGGTTGGCGGTTTCGGCGCTGCTCAACAGCCTGGTGCAGGGGCAGGGTTTGGACAAGGTGCAGCTGGTGGCGGCTTCGGTGCAGCAGGGCGTGGTACTGGTGGATTTGGCCAACAGTCGGCAGTAGGAGGCTTCGGCGCTCAGCAGAGCGGCTTCGGCGCTCAACAGCCGGCCGCGGGTGGCTTTGGTGCAGCCCAACAACCCGCAGCTAGGGGATTCGGGCAGGCAGGTGTTGGCACAGGATTCGGAGCTGGCCGCGGCGCAACAACTGGCTTTGGGCAGCCGGCAGCGGCTAGCGGCTTTGGACAACCGCCTGCCGCCGGCACCGGCTTTGGACAGCCGGCTGCAACAAGCGGCTTCGGACAACCGCCTGCCGCCGGCACCGGCTTTGGACAGCCGGCTGCAACAAGCGGCTTCGGACAGCCGCCTGCCGCCGGCACGGGCTTTGGACAGCCGGCTGCAACAAGCGGCTTCGGACAACCGCCTGCCGCCGGCACCGGCTTTGGACAGCCTGCCGCAGGTGCTGTTGGCTTCGGCCAGCAGCCTGCAGCGACTGGAGGATTTGGCCAGCCGCCCGCTGCAGGCACAGGCTTTGGGCAGCCGGCAGCAGGTGTAGGTTTTGGACAAGCGGCTTTAGGTACAGGGTTCGGGCAGCAGCCTGCTGTGGCCGGCGGCTTTGGCCCGGCTCCTGTCGCTGCAGGGGCAGCTCCGGGCGGTCTCAGCTTTGGCCGTCCCACCGATCTCTCCTTCATGTCCCTTCCCGACTACAACGCCAATCCGTACGGCAATGTGTTGCTCTTTGACACTTACGAGCGCCCTCTCGCCACCAAGCAGTCGTCCAAACCGCCGGGCAGCGAGCTGACCACCCCCGCCCCGTCGACGCGCCGTGCTATCCACACGTGGCTCGTGGGGCAGATGCGTGCACCGGAGGAGAACACGCTCATGAACCAGGGCCCAGCTTCCCTCGGCTCCAGTGCACTTTCGCCGCTCGCATTGAAAGAAATGCTGGTGCCCGCGGTGCAGCTGGGCGCCTCCGGCGAGGCTGACAAAGCCTCCACCACCACAGGAACACAGCAACAACAGCCCCTATCCCTGTCTCGCCCGTCCTCTGCGTCGGACGATGCTGCTGGCGGCAACGCTGTGGCGCCGCAGTGCAGCAACGTTGATTATGTGCTGAGCCCCAGCCTTGCGGAACTCAGCACCTACGCTCCTGACAGGCTCCGTCGTGTGTCTCACTTCTGCGTGCGCCTCCGCGACGGCTCGTGCGAGATTTGCTTTCTGGATGTGGTGAACTTGGTGCGGGTGGATGTGGCTGAGGTGCTGCAACTCAGCCGCGATGGCCGGGCTGTCCTCTATCCCCGCGGTGCTGCGCCACCGCTGTCGAGTGGCCTCAGCGTGCGTGCCGAAGTGCGCGTCCGCGACGAGACGGGGGAGTTAAAGGAGGGGCTGATTCGTCACTGTAAAGAGGTGCAGGGCAACTTCGTTGGCTACCGCCAGGGGTGGTGCATCTACCGCCTGAACGATACTGGCAAAGCCGGTGCAGATGGGGCAACGAGGGCAACCGCTGCCGCTGTTCCTGCAACCACGGAGAGCAGTGGCCTGCGCCCGCTCAGTATTGTGCACGATGACGACGACTACTCCCGCAACCTTAACGACACCCGAGACGATTTGTCTGACAGCGCCGCCGACATGGGGGGCAGTGCACGCTCCTTTGAAGAAAACGAGAGCAGAACTGCCAGCGACAAGCTCGTCGCTGCGGCGTCGCCCGTCACCGAGGTCCGCCAGTTCACAGTGCCAGTTGCGTCTCGGCAGGCAGCTGTGGCAGAACGCCGAGTCGTCTCGGCAGCCGCTGCTGATTTTCAACTACCGTATGAGCTGCCGGACATGACCGTCAAGAGTAAGGTCGAGCCCTTTGCGGTAAAACTCGGTGCGGCAAGGCCTCCGCTGGAGACGCGCGTCTTTTATGTTGGCGCTCAGGAGTCAGCGATCCAGCGCGCCTACGTGAACCACCCCGGCGGGCTGCATGGATCGGAGAACTCTGTGCGTGGTATGCTGGCGCGCAGCTCGCGAGCGGGGTTTAGCGCCGCCGGGACGATCGCCTTTGCTTCCCACGCGGAGTTGCGCGACGATGCGGACTCAGATAGAGCCGTGCCGGAGGTGGTCGGTGCCTGCGCGGTGGCTGCTACGCCATTCCACTGGCACAAGCCTGCCAACAAGCCCCTCACGCAGTGCGCCGTCTCTCTGCTGCGCTTGCTCCTGCAGCACACCGATGTGGTGGAAGATGGCGGTCAGGACGCCGCCACGTGCCCGCAAGCCTCCATTCATCTTCATCGCGACAAAAGCAGCAACACCCTCTCGGTTGAGAAGCTGATGGTGGCGCAGAAGGCGGTGGAGGACGTGTTGGCAGCGAGGGAGGTGTCGCTGACCCGTGTGGAGGCGCTCTCCATGCGCCAAACGGTCACTGTCTTGTCGCTGCTCTCTGCGCTGTACGCGCTACCCGAGGCCGACGAGGCGCTGCCTAACGCTGTCGAGGAGTCGCGCTACCTGCGCCAGCTTCGGCACCGCAACCTCGCCACTTGGCTGAAGCGTGAGCTGGCGATCTTCCTTGACACAGCCACGACGACGTTTACCTCCCCGGCAGAGGAATTGGTGCAAATTATGCTGTGCCACAAGTTGCGAGATGCTCGCACATCTGCGCGCTCCATCGCTAATGAGGAGCTCGCGCGTGTGGTACGCGTGTGTGGAGAGGGCAACCAGTTTGGCGGCTACGTAGAGATGGCGAAGGGCGGCTTCGAGAACGGCGAGGAGGTGCGGCAGCGCGTGGTGGGGCTTCTCTCCGGCAAGGTCGAGCCTTTCATCACGGTCGACGAGTACGACGGCGTGGACGACAACGCGACTGCTGTGCGCCCGGTCCCGTCAGCGGCGACGTGGAAGCAGCTGCTTGGCATCTTCACCTTCTACGGCTGTGCCCCTGACACCCCGGCGGAGGACATCATCTTCACCTTCCTCAACCGCCTGCGCGATCCTTCGTCGCGCAAGCTGAACCCGCTGCCGCCGTACGCGGAGGGGGTGGACGCGCAGACGCTGTGTACGAGGCGCGGAAAGGACCTTGTGCGTCGCGGCAACACTTTCAAGGACGCCGCGCTGCTGCTGTTGGAGGGCTTCGCGCATGGGTCTGCACCGCCGGCGGGCTGCCTGCACCCGCATGCGTCAAGCTACAGTGGCACGGACTACCTCACCGCCTTCTTGATTGTCGCTGCCGTCCGCGCTATTCAATTGCCACGGGAGCAGGTTTACAAGGATGCGGAGCTGTCTGTACTGCTGGGCATGACTGCCGAGCTCGAATGCAATGATGAGACGTGGTTCTGGGGCCTCCTTCCACTTCACCTCATCGAGACTGCCACCGACCGTGTGGACGCCGTGCGTAGCTTTTGCAAGCGCAATGCGATGCGGGTGTCTGCGCTGAAGGAGCAAGGTGGCTCTTCGACCGACTTTGATCGTCTGCTCGCACTGCTGCACGTGAATGCGGCGTGGCTGAATCTCGTTGTCGCTCCTGCTGAGGAGGTGCGGAAGGCGCCTTTTAACAGCCCCAGTGTTGCCACGCACGCTGCCTTGGAGAAGGCGCTTGCGAGGCTGGCGCTGTAGACGCAGCCGCGTGCCTGTATCGGCGCTCGTGTACACTCGCCCTACGAATGAAACCGCGGACGAGGCTAGCGCTCCTATTTCCTTTCCGCCCTCTTTTCTTCGGCTCGCGCTACCGTTTGAAGTGGATTTCACTGGTGCGCGGGTGCGTATCACACAGCACAGCGCTGCTGCCCCGTGCGGAGAACTTGTTGTCTTTTGGAAGACCCCTCTTTTGGCGTTTAGAGATGGAAAGTGCTCGCGGTTCTCTCTCCTCGAGTTAACCAAGTGTTGGCATTCCACTTTAGTCCACGTTGTGCGCGTTGTACTGTAATCGGATCCACGATGAGACTTTAAGCACTTCTTTACTTTTCCTCTTCATCTTGTTTTGTAACGCCTTCGCTATTGTGTATCGAAGGGCTTGGCCAGTCGTAATGTGAGGGCGAGAGATGCCCAACAGTAAAAACATAAATAGAGACGACCGAGCAGAGAAGTCGTTCCATTGACTGCTGCTACTGGATGGGGAAACGCCTAAGAACTGCTTTCTGCTAAGAAGCACTTGAAAGGCCTACCTCGCTCTTGGCTGGAGGCCACGTGCATCAGTGGAGGTGAAGGAGTTGGCATGCTAGCGTTCCCGCAGTACTGCTGATAGCTGCATCAAGTTGATAATGCGAGTTCCCTTTCGTTTTCTTCTGCTGCATTTACGTCGTTTTCATTTGCCTATACACTCAAGGGACTTCCAGCAGCCCTCCCCCCCTCCCCCCAGCTGGCGGGAACACATCTCGTTCTTCACCGTTATTTCCCTGGTACTCTTTCTTTTTCTTTTTTTTTCCCCCGAATGGGAGTCTAGGTATAGTGAGGTACAACTGGGCCACATCGCAACTGCTATTTCTTCATTCCACATATCGCACCCCAACTTGGCGTGCGTTGACTCTTGTATCTGAGTGGCTCACTTCCTGTGGGACACGCGCGTATACCACAGCTCCGCAATTCTTTGATAGCGCAGATGCTCATTGAGTCTCCGGCCGACTGATCATCTTCCCTCTTTACATCGGAAGTGCTCTTTTTGTCGTCATCCGATCTCTCATACCCGTACATACGTGTATTCCAAATCCCCATTACCTTCATCCAGCTCCCGCCGCTACTCTTCGAACGAGTTCATTTTCCCGCTCTTTTGTCGGACCTTCGCTTATTTATTTATTTATTTCACGTGACGGCCTTCGTCTGCGGTGCGGTGCGGTGCGGGCGTGTGTGGTGTGCGATCTAGACCTGAAAAGGAACATAATTGGCAGCGAGTATTGCGCCCAGATCCATCTCTCTCCCCCGCTTTCTTTTTTCCACTCAATGGCATGGGAGATGCGTACTTCTGTACTGCGCCTCCCGCGCTTCAGCCTTCGCTTTGCGGGGAGTGGCAAGATAGAGGACATGCGAGCCTTCATGCAAACCCTCTACGTGTACTGGTACAACAAAGGCTTCTGGGGTGCCACCGTCGCCTCTGCGGTGGACTTTCTCAACACCCTCGTCCTCTTCATTGTGGCCGTCATTTTCACGATGCGTTTCGACTGGGTGACCGCGCTGAACTGCCCAGAGGCGGAGTGTGCGACTCATCAGTTCGTCAGCGGGCTGCACGCCCCTTACGTTTTTCATAAAACACTCTGGGGCTACATATGGGGCTTCGTTTTTCTCAGCGCCACGTGTAGTGCCTGTGTGTACGAGCTGACCCGCTTTGTTGAGACGTACTACCTGCAGGGTGAAATTGAGGAGGTGGCGCGCGAAGCCGGCGTGGAGACCGGCTTCCTCACCCCGCTGCACCGCTGGCGCTATCATTGGCGTCGCGGGTTGAACGGCCGCGACGGACACGAGTCCATTGGGCTGCGCGGCGGTGACGGTATTGCCCTCAGCACCGCGGGGTGGGGTGAGTTTCTAGAGGTGATTTGCGCAGCGGTGGGCCGCAGCGGCAGCGTGAAATTTGGCGCCCCTGGCGAGCCCCTCAGCCCGCTGCGTGCTGTGCAGGCCCTCATGCAGCTTGAGAACTACCTCATTGCCCTCCACGAAGGCGGTGCGTTGAAGGGGACGGCGCTACGTTACGTCAGTTCGAGCGTCTTGACAATGCTGCTCGCCTCCATGTTCGACGCTTTCCGCACCGTGGAGGGCCGGCACAAGGCGATGTGGGCGGTGCGCAGCACAATGGTGCTCTACGCCGGTCTCTACGGTGCCGGCTACCTCTTTTTCTGCCTCTACGCTGTTCTGAAGGTGCTGGTGAAGAACGCTGTGCAGGTGAAGGTAAATTACTGGGCCCTGTCGCAGCGGACGTGGACGGCTGAGGCGGAGTGGCGCTTCCGGCTCTACAATGAGGTGGAGCACCTGCACTCCAGCCGACTCCGCGCTGGTGCCGAGGTGGCAGAGGCGATGGTGGCTCGATTGCGCATCTCGAATAGCGTGTCCCGCTTAGTGCGGCGTGTGTGCGGCACCTGCGTGCTGGTCACGGCGCTGCTGTCCTTCCTCAATCCCGGCCTTCTCATCGGTGGCTCCATTGGGGGGTTGACGCTGGTGTGGTGGCTCACGTTGGCCTTGACGCTGTACGCCTGCGTGCCGGAGGTCGACCCGCGCGAGCGCGAGTACGCGTACGCGGCGGACTTGGAGAAGCTGGTGGGCCACCTCCACTTCGACACCCGTGAGTGGTTCGAGTCCGCGGACGTGTTCTACGAGCACCTCACGACGCACTTCTTCGAGAATCGTCTGCAGGTCGTTTTGACTAGCCTGCTGGAGCATTTGGCTCTGCCGTTGCTGCTGCTATGGGCTATGTACGATGGCAGCGTGGAGGCTTTGGTGGAGTTTGTCGTGCAGCACTCCACCACTGTCGACGGCATCGGCTCCATCGCGGTGGGCTCCGACTGGACCGCGTCCTCCCTCACTGGGTCTACCGAGGAGTGGGAGGAGGGAGAGCAGGAACTGAGTGGGGCGGACGGTGCGTCGCGGTCCGCCCACGGCAAAGATTCCGCTTCCTCAGCAACGCTGCTGGGTGGCGCGACGGCCACCACCGGCACGGCTCAAAGTCGTGTGAAGAAGGTGCAGCAGTCGGTGGCCAGCTTCGCGGCCGTCTACTCCGGGTGGTATCTGCGTCACATTGACGGGCCAACGGGAGAAGCCCCCCTCGCCACTGATGCGTACGACGCGTCTCTTCAGCTTTTCCTGCGCGACTTGAGCCAGCGCGTGTGCGACTCGAGCAAAGGCGGGGCGGCGGAAAATCTTACAGAATCGGTGAGCTCGTTTATGCCGCCTTTTCCCACCCAGACAGAGATGGGCCACACGGTCCCTCGCGAGATCGCTGTGAATGAGCCAAACAACGAAGGAGGGGCGACTGGGGGTGTGCTGCCATTTGCAACTGGCAGCACCACCGCCCACGAGCGGGAGCAGCTCTTTGTGTCACAGGTGTCGTCCATCTACTACCACAGCTTCCATGCCTCCTCCATCGGCCAGCGCCGCCGTGGCAACAGCAACTATGGAACAGGGAGAGGTGAGGCGGTCTAGTGCGAGGGAGAAGCGAGAAGAGAACCGCGCCCACCTCGCGCTTCTCGCCCGGCACGACAATGCTGCGTGGTTCTCGCTGCTGGGCTGCGCGTTGACGTCGTCATCAATCGATGTAGCGCATTCATAAATATGTTTTTTTTTTTATGTTGTTGACTGCTGCTTCATTGAATGTGTGGATTTTGTTTCCTTTAGCGCATCTTTCGAAGTTATATGTCGCTGTGTTTCCTCATCCCGTGTCGTGATGACATGTTACGATTTTTTCAGCTCCGTTCTCTCCAAGTTGTCTCTGCTCTCTGTGTTTTCTCCCCCCTCTCTCTCTCTCTCTATACATATATATATATATATATATACATATATATATGTATATGTTGATTTTGAACTTGCAAAGGCTACAAAACGAGATGCAGTTTGGCTGTGGTGGCCTGCATAGTGTCCGGCTGCCTTCTAGAGATGCTCTCCAGGGAAGGAACAATCAGCGAGTGTTTACGCAAAGCGCTCTCTGCAGCCACGATGGTAAGTGACTAGGGCTCTAGTCCTCTTTCGCGGTATTGTGGTCTGTGATGACGGACGAGGGCTCTGACTCTTCGCTAGACAACGATATTCAATGCTTATGAAGGGCTTCCGAAATGTGAGTTGGGGTCCCATTCTCGTTAAACCGTGTGTGTCTTACCGTTACTTTTGAATGACGCTGCTGCTTCTACGATGCTCTCTCTCTTTCTCTCCTGCTTCCTTCCTGCGGTCCCTACGAGCGTGTCGGTGGGAACACACAGCAGCCCTACCTAAAGAAGGTAGCTATAAGAAGAAAGCTCTGATCGCGACGTTGCGCACTGCCTAACACACTTTCATCATTCCTCTTTGCTTCTGTAGTCGCTTCCAGGGGCAATGAACGACACTACGGAGGCGCAGTTCGACGCTGCGTGGAGTGAGGTGGAGAGGCAACAAAAAGCACTGATGTCGGAGAGAGCGCAGCAGCTGGAGCAAGACGTCGACAAGGAGCTAGCCCTCTTACTGTCTGGGGTGCGGGAGTCGCTCACAGAGGACCAGCGAGACATCCAGGCGGAGTTCGACAAGCTCATTCGTATGGTTGAGCAGTTTCGCGAGGGCGTTGACTTGTGGCAGCTCAAGGCGAAGAGCTCCATCAAGATGATCGAGGAGAAGCAGCGCAGCTTTGCTATGCTGGTTGAGGAGACGTCCATACGCGCCGCTGCCGCGCGGCGCAACGCAGCCGACCGTCTTCAAAAGCGCGCTGCGGAGGTGGAGCAGAAGTGCCATCGCATCTTGTCCTCTGCTAGCTTGGGCAATGTGTGAGCTGTTCCACGAACGCAAGTACGTGTTTGTCGGATGACATCTAAATTACCTGAGTCTTAATTTGGAGTCTCCCGCTGCTCCTACCCGCTGGAATCTGCTTTGACGGCGCCGTGCAAAGTGCGCGCCGCGGCTTCTTAGGCAGTGATTTCGCTGCTGCATAGATCTATCTTTCATGGCCCCGTCGTGCACCTTCTTTTTCTCCTATTGAGGAAACAAGATGGGCTATAGAGTGTGGGATCCCCATGACGCATCATGCATCTATTCCTCTCGACGAGCTATTGCGTCACGTGACGTGTTCCTTTAGAGTCACAACTAACAAAAATAAGGAGAATAAGAGAGAAAGACGTCGCTACAGCCAAAATAGTCTGTGGTGCATTTTTCTGCTAAATGCAAGCCCAACTGATGCGCTGTTCGCTGTTCTCAATGCATGCCTTGTGTATAAATTTATGCAATGCGAGATCGGTACTGTGGAAGGCAGCGACGCCGCTGCACACCCTTTCTGCCGACGCCCGTAGGGAAACTAACAACGACTTGCTCTTCAAGTTTCCCATCACGACAAGCTTTTCATCTCTCTTGAGCGTTTTTTTTTTTTTGCGTTTCTCCGACATCTCCTAAGTGACCGCTGCACCTTCACCTCCGCAACCAAGAACAACTGCTACCGGTGCAGCGCTGAGCCGTATAATACTGTGTTCCTTTTCCTACCTTCACGTGGCCGCAGCGAGGCCTTCAATTATTCGTGCCCAAAGAGCGGGGTGCATTTACACAACTGGCTGCTTCCGTTTCAACGGTGGACTTGCAGCGCGCACATTTAACTTCTCTGTAATCGGTGCCACATCGTATCGACCTCCCGCTTCGGCTGCATATATACTCGGCTGCCATGCGTCGGCTGATCAGACGATCCGTGTGGCCATCGCGGCTCACCGCAACGGCCATGGGCAGAGGTTCTTTCGTGCCTCTCATGCTTAGGGCCCGGTTGTACTCCTCGGCTCCCGTAACACCTATGCGGCGATGGCAGCACCCGTTCATTCGAACTTCCTTCCTGGCGTCGTCGTCTCCCTTCACGGCGAGCTACCGCATGCAAAGCAGCACCGATCAGCAAGACCTCTATGCGGTGCTGGGCGTCAAGCCGGACGCCACACAGGATGAAATCAAGAGTGCCTACAAAAAGCTTGCTCTTGAGTACCATCCCGACCGCAATCACGCCCCTGGAGCGGAGGAGAAGTTCAAGGCCATTTCTGCTGCCTACAGTGTTGTGGGCAGCAAAGACAAGCGTCGCGAGTACGACGCGCAACGCGCCATGTACCGTGGCATGGGCGGGAGCTCGTCGAGCAGCGGCGGCGGCTATTCCTCCTCCGGCCCCGGCGGCTTCCCCGGTGGCATGGGTCGCGGCAACTACCACTATCAGCAGATGTCGAAGGAAGAGGCAGATCGCCTCTTCCGCGAGTTGTTCGGTGGCATGCGAGTGGATCAGATTTTTAGAAATTTGGAGGAGGAGATGCGGCGCGGTGGCATACAGGGCGGTGGATTGGGCGGACATGTGGGGCGAAGCTTCCCGGCTTCGGAGCAGGCCTTCCGGCCCTTCTTCCGCTCTGAGAGCAGCTCCACTCGCATCTTCACCGATGAGCACGGGAATCGCATGGAGGAGACGACCTACTCCGACTCACGCGGGACGCGCTTCACGGTGCGGCGGACATCGAGCAGCGACCCCAACGCGAGCACCAACCAAACCGGCGAGGACTTCTATCGTAGCCGTTATGTAGGCAAAGACGGTCGCCACCACTTCGGCAACGTTTCAAAGCAATTCCAGAAACCCGCAGAGGACTTCACGCAAACCATGTTCGGTGTTCGCTCCCATGGCCGCAGCCCGCTTGTGGCGTTTCTGATCCTCGGCGCTTGGACGGTTATCTTGGGCACGCTGCTCTTCTGCTGCATAGGCTTTCTCGCCCGGCACCCCTTCTTCTTCGCCTCAGTGGTCGCACTCGTCCTTCTCGGTCGCGCCGCACGACGCCCCTTCTGATAGGCGCTGAGCGCAGTCCTGGCGCTCAGGCCCCTATTTTCTTTTTTTTTTTTGCTATACCGCGATGCTGGGTTTTTGGATGCGAACCCAGACATACAGAAGGGAAGTTAGGTGAGCGGAGTGGACGTGCGGGCTCTTTTTGCGTTGCCATACATGATATAGTGGGAAGAATGGCGAAGAGGGTCGACTCCGATACCAGACCGGGTGGCGGTGGCGCGATCAGCGTGTGCTCCGGTGCGCCCTCCGCTCTTTCTTCGTTTGTGTTTGCTGTGCTCGGTGCGTTATGTTGCTGTTAAGCGTACTTGCGCATTTGGGAGGGTTGCGGCCATCAAAATTGCCCAATACTGGCCGGCATCGCCGCACGCGGTGACAGTGTGTTTTACGTCTTGATGATGGACTGCGATGGTCGTAGTATTCACAGCTGAAAACAAGCAAGCAAGCGGACAGCAAAAGAAATGCCCACAGATGCCCAAGAAAGCTGTGCGTCTTTTTTGTTTCACGACGACTGGTTGGAGAGTTATCCGCTGGTCGCTCTAGTTACGCCGTTTGAAGGGCCCCCATTTTCTTTTTTTTTTGATTGCCGTGGATCTACACGCATGTGTGGAGACGGGCGTGGCTGTGTTCCAGCGCCGCGGGCTCGCGCTGCTTTTTTAAATAAATATTTTAAGTGCGCGCTATGCGAGCAGAGAATGCGTCTGTCCGCTATGGCGCGTAACGAGAAAGAAAGGTCAATGTGGCAGTGAATGACGCGTGCCTCTCAGCGTCCTTTCCTTACTTCACACACTTCTTCGTCTCCTCTTCATTGATGTGGCGTGCGCGATGCCTGTGGTTGCCTGCTTATCGTTGAGGTTTTGCTATAATAGCTACGCGCTCTCGACCGGCTCTCGCTTCGCCCGTTTTCCTTTTAAACACATATCCTTCAGACTTATTATATACCCAATCTTTAACTACACCTCGCATCAGCATCATGCATCGCGTGCAGAAAGCGCAGTCGCACACGGAGGCGTTTGCCCCAGAGATCCTGGTGGTGGGCTCCTGCTTCCTAGACTACGTCGGTTACGTGGATCACATGCCGCAGGTCGGCGAGACGATGCACTCCGAGTCCTTCCAGAAGAACTTCGGCGGTAAGGGCGGCAACCAGTCGGTGGCGGCGGGTCGCCTCGGGGCGAAGGTGGCAATGGTGAGCATGGTCGGCGCAGACGGCGACGGTTCCGACTACATCAAGGAGCTCGAGAAGAACGGTGTGAACACGACGCACATGCTCCGCACCGGCAAGAGCACCACCGGCCTCGCGATGATCTTCGTGGACAGGGCCTCGGACAACGAGATCGTTATCAACCCCAACGCCACCCAGTACTTCACCCCCGATGTGGTGCGAGCGCAGACGGCGAACTGGACGAAGATTTTTCCCAAGAGCCTGAAGTATCTCATCTGCCAGAACGAAATCCCACTCGCCACGACACTGGAGGCGATCAAGGAGGGCCACAGCCGCGGGATTTACACCGTCTTCAACACGGCCCCCGCCCCCACGCCGAAGGAGGTGGAGCAGATTAAGCCCTTCCTGCCTTGCGTCTCCCTCTTCTGTCCTAACGAGGTGGAGGCCGCACTGATGACCGGCGTGAAGGTGACGGACACCGAGTCGGCTTTCCGCGCCACGAAGGCCCTCCATGCACTCGGCGTGCGCGACGTCGTCATCACCCTCGGCGCGGCTGGTTTCGTGCTGTCAGAGAACGGCGCCACCCCGATCCACATCCAGGGCAAGCGTGTGAAGGCGGTAGACACCACGGGCGCGGGTGACTGCTTCGTCGGCTCCATGGTCTTCTTCTTGAGCCGCGGTCACAGCCTGGTGGAATCCTGCAAGCGTGCCAACCAGTGTGCCGCGATCAGCGTCACGCGCAAGGGCACGCAGAAGTCTTACCCAACTCCCAGCGAGCTCCCTGCTGGCGTGATGTAGGGGCCCTTCCAAATCGCGGTGCGTGAACACGGCGACGCCTGCACGCCGGAGGCTTCGGCCGTCGACGAAAGAGGCGCCAGCGCCAGATTGACTGTTTTTTAAATTTTTTGTACCCTCTTTTTGATTTTTTTCTCGGCTGCGTACTCTCAAAAGTCAATAAATGACGGAACCAGCAACACGCCCTCTCTCTAAGATTAGGCAAGTTACGTGATGGCAGTCGAGGCAGCAGGGAAGGCTCAGGCGATTGCGTTGTATGCGGAGTAAGCGGATACCAGAACGGCGAAGGGGAATGGTGCCGCTTTACTCAGCACCTTCTTTTCTCCTAGCAGAAGTGTGCAATGGGAGACCAGCGTAGAGCGTTGTTACAGAAGTGGGCCTAATGAAATCAATGCACTGCATGCGTGTATGCTGCAGCAGGGTGGTTGCATTTGCATTGCACGTGGTGAACGCCGCCGCGCTTATTCCCGCGTGTTGCGCACATCACTGCGAAACCTTAGCCTACCGCACTCCCCCAATTCACCCCCAAAACGAAATTTATTTCTTTTTATCAGTTTTGCTCGTGTCATGCTTGCGCACTTAACATTTATATAGGAGGAAGTCCACGTTTTTTTTCCACGTGCTCCGTAACAATGCCGGTTTCATATTCTCTTTTTTTTTTCTCTTTCTGGTTCAGGGTTGCCCTCTCTCTTTTTTCAGCTCATTTCTCCAAGGAAGAAGGAGCAGGGAGATGATCGCACCAAGAAAGGGTGTCTGTCTAGCGTCAAAAGACAGATCTGTGCAGGTGCGTCTTCTCTTCGTCACCTCCGTGTGCGAGATCACCTCATCACGTGCGCCTGATCTTTTGCTCTCTTTCAATTTTCCAGGGTGACGCTTCATTTCTGTCGTGTTCCTTCATTTTCGGTGCCTAGTAGTCGTCGTACTAATGCAGTCGTTTGGAATTCATTAGCTTTGATAAGAAGAACCAATGACTGCTGTGCTTGACGCGGTGGGTGGCGAGAGGGATGACGAGGTGTGCTAGGCGGAGGATGCTCTCGGAGTGGCCTACTTCACACGATGGCGAGCTTTGTAGAGGTTTTCCCCCTCTCCCTGAGAGTTATATGACTTCACTCTTGTTTTTTCCTTCCTTGTGTTGCCGAGATGAAGAGGAGCACAGCGCCTGAAGCATCCAGTGAGCCTTATTGGCTGCAAACGACAAGAAGGGGGTGGAAGATTTCACCTACTCTCATGACGCATATGAGCGTTCCTTCTTCCATTTTTTCCTAAAGTTAAAAAAAAAAACTTTAACGTGAAGTAATTCAGTTTCGAGCACTCTCATCGCCGTGTCGGTGACGTGCTCGCTCAAAAAAACACACCGGATCACCGCCTCTAACGTAAAGCAGAACAAAAGAACAGATAAAACAAGTACCGACGAATGAGTTCTTTTGTTTCCCATTTTCATTGGTGACTAACGAGCAATGAAATGAACATCGATGTGCGTAGTGCTGCACAGCCTGTCGGCAATCTCTCCTCTGCTTATGCGCGCTGTGGAGTGCTGCCCAAAGCCCCCTTGCCTGCTGAACCGTTGAGGGGCGCGTGTTTCAACAGGTCCACTGGAGCTTGGCCACGAAACAACTCGATGCGCTTCTCATCCGGTGGATGTTTCCGAAGGCCGTCTTGACTTTCCTGAAACCACTTTTCATTCCTCCTTTTTATCTTGTTTTTGCTGTAGAGAGCGGCTTATAACTCTCGCATTCGCTGTGCTGCAAAAGGCGCTGCGAGTACAAGCGGAAGGGTGAATCGAAGCGAAGTACCCCCACGCCCCCACACGCACCATCCCAACTTTTTGTCTAGCAGAAGAGGAAGACCTCAGTTATAATACAGAGTGTCTGCTTTTAGAGAAGCAGAGAGCGGTGGAGGAAATACGCCTCTGGCTTAGGAAAAAAAATTGGGTACAAAGCACTATTCAACGTGAAACAAACAGTCCACAGCCGGAAAGCCGTGACTTTGACTGCACTGCTTGTTTTCTAGTTTTTTCAGGTGTAGAATTAGCGCCTTCGCTTTTGGACTCCGTGCTGCTTTCCCTAATTAGATACCTTTCTTTTGTATGCATATTTACTTCCTGTTGCAGACTTAGATCACGTTACGCACACATACATACATATATATATATATATTCGATAGGGTTTTCTTTTCCCCCCTTCTCTGGCTCAAGATATATACACATCTACATATATAAGTACGATGGCCGAAAACGTTCTCATGCATCGGCCCTCGTCTCGGCAGGGCTCCCCGGTGCCACGTCGTCAACTCGGCACCCTCTCCGTTAACCAGCGCTCCTACTCGCGTATAAGCTCGAAGGGTGCCTTCGGCGATGACTCTCCGCTCATGTCTCCGTTGCCCTATTACCCGCGCCATCGTAGCGTCACTTTTGCTGGGGAACGCAGTGGGGTGCGGGAAGAGCGGCCAAACTACAACGCCGCCTCTTCAGTGTCTGCCCCGGTCTCGCCGGTAAGGCAGCACTCCCCACCCCCGGTGTCGATCTTAAAGACAAACTCGTCCTTCCCAGACGAGACTGACAGCGGTGCGGCTCCGGCAGTGCAGTTGGCCGCCGCGACGGTGTCGTCGGCCACCCGGTACAAGGACCCTCGGCGCACCTCTCCGGTACCGCCGCCGCGCGGCCGCTCTAACAGTCGTCAGCGACTGGCGGCGCGTCGCCGTGAGGCGCAGCTGCACCACAGCTTCTACGACGACAGCTTCGTGGAAGAGTTTGTGCTGAGCGCCAAGTCAGAACTCGAGAAAGAGGAGGCGGAGCAGCGCCGCGTGCAGGAGCAGCTGCGGGCGGAGCAGGAGAAGGCGAGGCGCGCAGAGCGGCGTGTCTCAGAGGCCACTGAGAAGATGAATGCCCTCCAACACGCGAAGGAGGTGCTGATGGCGGCCACGGTGCGTCGCCACGCCTCGGTGACTCCGTCTCCGCCCCGCACATGCAACGACAAGTCGAAGCGCGACTCCAGCCTTCTGCGCGAGCTCGAAGAGGACCCTGACCCGGCGGTGCAGGAGGCGCTGAAGGAGCTCTCTCGCCAATCTCTTATGAAACAGCAGCAACGTCGTCGCTCGATGCCCATCGTCTCTGAGGACGCACTGGCGGAGGGCGGCGTCGAGGAGGACGAGGACGAGGCGGAGGAGGGCAACAACGAAGCTCGCAAGCGCGCGCGTTTAGAGAAGATTGTGTCGAGTGTACTGCTCAAGAAGGGCAAGAGGAAGAGCAAGCGCAGCGTGGTGGTGATTGACTGGTCTGACATTGACTCCAACGACGGCAATAACGAAGATGTGGGAGGGGCAGAGAGCGAGGAAGAGGAAGAAGAGGAGGCTAGGTTCATCGGCAACAAACGCCAGCGCAGCCGCCAGGCCAAGAGCTGCAGTGTCGCTCTAGCTCCTGAAGTGACTCTCGTGCCGCCCACCAAGGCGTCGCGCAAGCCCTCCACACGCCGCGCTGCGTCCTCGCGCAAGCGAAACGCCAGCGTTGTGCCGGACCTCGGCGATTCCCTCCTCTTCGAAGAAGAGGAGCAGCCCATCCTGCTGCCTCGCCGCCAGCACCAGCGACCCGCACCGACGCGCTCCATTTCTCATATTGACATGGAGGACGACGACGATGGCGTGCTGGACCGCAGCGAGGCCCACATGGAGCGCGTCGTGCGACGACCACCGCGTGCCACGCGTGCTCCAGCGTCACGACAGCGCCGCGGGCCCGCCGCCGGCAGAGGCAACGCATCGACTTCTTTCGTTAGCGGAGGTGCTGGTCGCGGATACCGTGCGCCGACGGTGGAGGAGGCAGAGGGGGCCACCACCCCGGCACCGGCTCCACGTCCGCGTCGCGCAGCAGCGCCGCGTGCGGACCCGAGCGACCCGATGGCTGTTTTCTTTGAGGCGGCCTTTCCAAGCCCATCCAAGTTCGACGAGATGATGATGCAGGCAGGAGGCCTGCCGGAGACACGTCGAGGTGGCAGTGGTGCCGGCGGTCGCGGGCTGGGCCGACAGCCCAATCTTGTCTTACCCAGCTCGATAGGGCGACGCCGTTAAGCAGACGAGCAAACCGTGGTGGGCCTGCCTGCCCAAATCTTCTTTTGCTTTTCGTTTGGGCGCAGAGGGGACTTGCTGGGGGACATTTTCCTGCCGATTCGTTGCCAACGATGTTTCTTTCTTCGACAGCGAGTCAGCCGCAGCGCGTGTGGTGATTGAAGCAAAGGAACGCGCCAGTTGTGCATGAGGGCTGTGCCGCGCCCTTTACGACGCACCGACGCGCCTTTTCTTCTTTTCTCCCCCCCCCTTTGCACAAATGCCTGCGTATCTCGTGGATGCGTTCGTACTTAGATCTGCGGTGCCGATGTCGTGGGCGCTGACTTTCGCATCATTTCTTTATGTATTTCCCGTCGCATGCTCTCTATAGATGCTCAACTGTTGCATACCTTTGTGCTATGCTGCGGAGGTGCCCTTTTCCTTTCTTGTTCTCTGTGATGCGTATCGTGCGGGCTGTGCCGCCATACATCCTTTTTAGATAGATCGTCAAGTGCTTCACACAAACGTGAAATGGGCGTTGCTCTTCATGGACGCGTGGCCCCTCTTGCTAGATGTTTTAAAATTGCCTTTAGAAGGCTTGATGCGATTGCGATTGCCACGCTTCAAGGACTCACGGTGACGTGTTCTCTTCGCATCGCCGCGCTATTCTGGATGCATGTGCCAGCATTCGGCGAAGTGTACATGGGTTCGATGTCGAGCTCGAGGTCTTTCCTGCTTGATGGACCGCGTGGGGCGGGTTCGACTCAGCCGTTGCTAAATAAAGCGGATAGCAGGCCCGTTGCCCAGCCTTGTCCGACCCATCGACGGTGCCGCCATCTCCACCATTTCCCCCGACTCTTCGCTACTTTACACAACATATCTTCATCAAACATCGTTAACAGGAAGCGGTCTTCCACCATATAGAAATATACAGAAGTTTTATATAAAAGATAATATATGGTATCTTGTGTAGGGCTGCACACGCCTGTGGGGACGCTTACACGAGCCGCTGCTTAACACATGATGCCCGATTCTGTTTCGTCTCCCTCCTCTTCGCGCAGCCAGTTCCCGCTGCTCATTCCGGCGGCATTGCGTGACAGTGTCTTGAGTGGAGCTGCAGAAATTGTGGTGGAGCACGGAGCACGTAGCCGCTGCTTCCTGCACATCCATTGCGAAGAGGAACGCGTGGCGGCAGTCGAGTCAATAGCGGATGAAAGCGACATTGTGCGCTGCGCACACGTTCGGTGGCTTGAGGAACTTCGCTGGGCACGCGCTGTGCTGTGGGACGACCACCGTATTCGTCGCTTTCTGCGCTATGCCAACCACCACGTCTGGCCGGTGCAGGAGCACGTCCGCAAGGTTGCTGCTGTGGTGCGCCAGCTTATCTTGTGCGACGAGGAAAACGGGGCTGCGGCACTGAAGAAGGCGAATGCAGTTGCGTCTGCGCTGCAGATTCTGACTCGTGAAGCCACACAGCCCGGGCTGCACCTGTTGAAGGACTCCACGTTGCCTGGGCAAGCCGTCATCTATCAGGTCGAACAAACACGCAAACGGGAGCGCGATGCTTCTGCTCTGTCCATGCCTTCAGTGCTGGCACGCGTTGACGGGGAGGTGGTGGAGAAGTCGGCGTGGATTGCCGAACTGACACCGGTTTCTCACACCGTCTCTGGTATACTGCAGCTGCAGTTCGCTGCAACTCCGTTGAAGCGTCTGGTGGAGCTTCTGCAAAAACCTTCTTCGGCGCCGTCGTCCTCTTCTTTGTCGCTCACCGTGCGGCAGCGATGGAAGACATTAGTGGATCAGCACCGCGCGTGGGCTGAGTATCAGACACTCTTTGCGGACGTTGCCGAGACCTGCAGAAGCCGGGGTGTGTCGGAGGCCTGCGTCGCACGTGCGGTGAACGCAGCGATCGAAGGTGGGTGCAGCGTGCGTCTTCGCACCGGTGTACACATGAGTGTTCTTCAGAGGAGGAATCTCTTTCTCCTCCTCTGCACCTGCCCGCGGAAGCTTGAGAGCGTGACGGTGGCGGAGCAGCACGCCGTGGAGGTTGCGGTAGTGTCGTACACGTGGGCCCAGTGCCTTGAGGAGGGCCTGGTGCGTGTCATTCAGACTCCTACCAACGGCGTCACGCCGGCTGTCTTGGATTCCACCATCCGTCAACTGTTTTTAAGTCCGGCGCTGAGTTCAGTTCCTTTGGGGGAGTGCTGCGCTGTGTCGGACCCCATTTCCGTAGGTGCGGGCATCGTACTGGTGAAGCTGTCCTCTTCGTTTAATCCATATGTGATCGTGCATGGCAGCCGCGTCGACGGTGGGTTTGAGGGGGATGTGCCGTACTACCATAGCCTGCAGCGGGAGCGCGATCGCCTTGTGGAAGAGCGGACCAACGAGCAGCTGCGCCGCGGCAGCACCGAGCCCTCTGCTTACGGTGGGGCTGGTGCCGGTACGAAGAGCAACAGCGTGAAAACTGCCTCACCGACCTCGTCAGCCTCGCCGAAGCGGCCGCTTGCATCCGCTGCCACGAGCGACACGACTGGTTACCTCTTTAAGCGTTCCCTAGTTTCGGTGCTCACCATTGCTCCTTTGTCAAAGGCGGAAATCCAGCAGCACCCGTCCATGCAGCGTTTCAAGAGCGAGGGTAACTTCGAAGCGCTGCTTAATGCACAGCTCAAGGAAGTCGCAGACTTCAAGGGTCGGAAGTACCGGCTGCGTAGCTGACTTGCTCTTTTTGTTTCTCTTCTTCGACAGGCGTGCCGATTGCACGCGGACTAGCGATGGATATTACCACGTAGGCAAAGGAGAGGAGAAGTTTGTGTTTATGCGGCGCTGCCCATTCACGCGTGCGCAGCTGCTCTCATTTAGAAGCTCGATGAATGCTAAGGAGCCACCTTGCTTCTGCCCAGTTGTTTACATTGAATAGCGGCCCTTTGACCTTGTTCGCCGCACAAACGTATTTATGAATTCTATTGATCGTTTGCGCGTTCGATACACTCTCCCATCTCACGCCTTGCCTGCCGTAATCTCCCCCCCCTCCCCGAACCCCCCAGCCACGGCCGCTCCACGCACGTCCTGCTAGAGACGGAGCAATCGAAAGCACCCACCCACTCACAGGCAGAGAGTACCGTGCGAGCGAAAGGCAAATCGTTAACACCATATCCCCTTCACTAAATAATATACTAATAAGACTTGTAGCACCTCTTCACTTATAGACATGGGCAAAGGTGCACGTTCGAAGCGTAGCACGCGGCCCTACGCGAAGCGCCAGCACAAGCTGGAGAGCAAGGCGCAGGTGGTCGATCCGGAGCTCATGGAGCGTTACCGTAACACACGGCAGCCTATTCGCAAATCGCAGTTGTTCACAGAAATATTGAAGCAAAAGAAGGACACGAAGCGTGCCCGTCGCGAGTCGCGGGAGAACGAGCGCCGCCACCTCAAGGACAAGGCCCCGGTGAAGGCCACCCCTAAGACAAAGGAACGCCTGCGCAAAGAGGATGTCACAATTATTGAGAATAAAGACGATGCGGAGATCGTCAACGACGAGGCGGACGACGAGTTCGCGGCCTTCTTTCACGATCGCAAGAACCCGAAGTCGCTCATCACCACCGGCGAGCACCCGTGCTTCCGCACAAAGCAGATGGTAAAGGAGCTATTGTGGCTGATCCCGAACAGCATCTACCGCCCTCGCAAGTCATACACGTTGAAGGAAATTACGCAGTTCTGTAGCAATCGTGGGTTCACTGACCTGCTGGTCGTGACGGACCGCCTGAAGGAGCCGTACAACCTCATCGTGTCGCACCTTCCCGAGGGCCCCACCGCGACATTCCGCGTCTCGAACTTTCTCACTTACGCCCAACTGGAGGACCCGGCGCCGCGCACCGAACACTACCCGGAGCTGATCTTCAAGAACTTCGATACTCGACTTGGCCGGCGTATTTCGCGTATGCTGGAGTGCCTTTTCCCCGCCACGCGCGACTACGCCGGCCGAGCCGTGGCGACCTTCCACAACCAGCGCGACTACATTTTCCTCCGCACTCACCGCTACATCTTCGACAACTTAGACGCCGTGCGGCTGCAGGAAATGGGACCTCGATTTACCCTGCGCCTCCTGTCGTTGCAGTCTGGCACCTTTGATCGCCAGTTCGGCGAGTACGAGTGGTTTCGAAAGAAAGAGCACGACGCAGACACGCTGGAGTGGTACATGTAAGCGCTGCAACACAAAGCGGGTTGCTGTAGTTTCCCTCGGCTGTTGCTTCTTCCTGCCGCGCTTTCTCCCCCGTTATGTTAGCTCTGTTTGCGTGCTCCGTGCCTGCGTATGTGATTTTTTGGGCGTGAAGGCACTGTCCGTGCTGGATGGCGCTGGCCGTCCTCCATTAAGTTTCCGTTTGCTCTTCTGCTGCCATTTCTGCGATAAGGGCGGCTCTGTAACCGTTAACTCTCTCAACGCCCTTATCTCCCTAAAGACGGGAAGGGCGTGAGACGAATAAGTTTTACGAGTAGGTTGAGGGATGCGCTTTATTCCCTGTTGATGTGCGAAGGACGCTTGCATGCAGTGATGTGCAAACGGAAAATACGCCACGCGTGATCATGACATATATATAAAGCAGCGTCAAGATGATGATATGCACGTGCTGGGTGCGTTCTTTTCATGGGAGGACGGCTTGCTCCAAAGAACGTTGTGCTTGCTTTCGTCGCAGCGCATTGTGCGAGCAGCAGTTCATTTCTTTTTTCTGCTTTGGCGTTTAGTTGGTTTTCTCCTGCCCTCTTTCTATTTGACTCTTCCCGAGTAACACTCATCGCTGCTCGATCCACACGGCATCTTTGAGCGATTCGCTTTCGTTGAGATGTAGAGGAATTGGTTGTAGGAGAGCCAATTTTAGAGAGTTTGTGGCTGAAAGCACACGTGCACACGCGAGCCCAAAGTTGATGTGTGAGCGGGCTCTGGTTGCTGCTATTTTACTTTTCAGCTAGAAACCTGCGTAGCACAGGTTTCTTTGGGCACGCCGATTGCTCTGAGTGGGCGTCTTCATCAGCGTCACCGCTGTATTTCCTTTTTTTTAGTGGGCCACTTCGTGTGCGCAGACATGGCTGACAAGGTGTTGACCATCATCGAGCAGCTTAGCCAGCAAAACCCGTTTAATGGCGTCGATGACCTGGAGGACCCGCCGCGGCCAAGCGAGGCTGCTATCCCTCGCGATCGCCCTTCATTAGAACAGATCCCGTACATTCAACAGCAGATCAACATCCTCACCTACAACCATCTTCCCCGCACCTTCTTCTCTTTGGAGAAGCGCCGGTCACTGCAGAGCATATTGATGACGGCAAAGGAGGCGCTCGCAGAAGCATTGCCCATCCGCTGCTTGGAGGCTACCTTCGTAGCTCTTTTCTTCACCCAGTGCTTGCGCGACATTGACCGCATTCCGCTGTCCTTCAAGTCTGAGGCTAAGGGCAACACCTATCGCCACATTGTGCTCATCCTGCGTACCCGCTTCACGCCCTCGCTGTACGGAGCCCTTGGCCTGAGCAGGAAAACGACCCTCATGTACAAGCCCATGGTCTTCCGCTCCCTCTTCGACGTCGTGATGGACTACAATCGCGAGTACGCGGCGCTGGGCCACAAGCTGGTGGACATCAAGCTTGGCATCCCTATCACACACGACGAGCACAGCAGGTTGGAGCCCTGCTGGCGCTTCATTGCGTTCAAGCTGAATCGCTACTGTAGAAACACCACTGGCTCTGGTGCTGCCGCTACAGAGGCACCGGGGGCCGTGCCGTCAACCATCATACACCGCAAGCACGGCTCACCCAACACTCTTTGGACACGCAAGAATGAAGGACAAAGCAGCGAAACGTTTTCCTGTGCGTCCAACGATGACGGCACGGGATCTACACCGTCTCTATCAAATCTCGGTGCGCAGTCCCCAGGTGAAGTTCACGTCCCCTTCACCCGCGGGGATGGCCACCAGGAGCGGTTTCACAACGGTGTGTGGAGTGACTCGCAGAACGGCGGCCCATCACTTCACCAACTTCGCATGACAGCTCTTGCGACCTCTACGTCAGTTGTTTCCCCCCGCGTTCCTCAGCTCTCCGCCACCACGGCCACCGGTATTATACCGAGTAGGCCTGACAAATTGCTGGAGATGTATGCGCCACTGGAGAAGCTGCTGTCCAATTATACACGACTACTCCCAGCCATCTGTGAGCAGTACTACAAGACCATCGGCACCGTCGACTCGTCGAACCGCGGGCTGAAGCTGTGCTACATGGACCTTGATGCTGCCGAGAAGGACGCGGGTATAGAGAATCAGCGCCGACTGCAGTACATTTCCGAGTTGCAGTCGCCCCTCAGCCCGGATGCGAGGCGTGTGGCCGCCAACCGGCAGCTGCGCTCCGCAAAGAAGGATCGTGGATGCTCGAAACAGCTGGCCGCCAGCCCGGGTGGCAGCGGTGACGGTAGCGGTGCCAAACGACGACAGGCTAGCAGCAACGAAGGCCGGTCTGCAAAACGTCGATCTCCCGCATCGCCTGGCCTCACCAGCATTGATGCTAAAAGAACTACAGTACCGGCGTCTTCTACGACTCGACGGAATCACTCGCCGCGCACACGTCTCGCGCCGATCACTCCAGGAGTTGCTTCCGCTGCTACAACTATCGCTGCACATAGTGGTGCTGCGGTAATGAATGCTACAACGCCTGCGGTGTCCCTTGCCGCGAATCCAGCTCTGTCACAAACCACCACGTTAGCGGCTGCTTTGGCTGGGTCAGGTCACAGCCTGCGCAACCCGCTAGCCTTCAAAGGGACGACGGTGGATGCACACAGCATCAGCAGCTCCACTGAAGTGGAGCAGACGACCCCTGGGGGCTTCGTGACACCGCTGACCTTTGGCCACGGCGCGGTCGAGGGCGAAGGGGTACCCGACGCCCCACCGCTCACGCCACGCAACTACGATGCCCGGAATCCCACGACACCGTACGACGCCTTCCTCTGCACTCCATCGTCAACGAGCGATCTCTTCTCGGGTCCGACGTCGCTGGAAAACACAATGTCGGCGCAGCTGGTGTTATCGCCGTGAAGGCGAAGGATGGACTTTACCCCGAAGTCGGTGCAAATGACGGTACATGAAATACTTGTAAAGAAAAGAGAAGGAGTTATTTTGTGTTGCAACGCAGGTGCTGTTGCTGACCCCTCTCCTCTTTCCTCTTGTGTTCGTGGCCAGGGATGGACCACTCACTCACGTGATAAGCAGGGCGATGATGCGCTGCTGTGCTCTCTGGTCAGACGAGGAAGCTGTGGCTTCCTAAACGTGAAAGTGGCTTTTGTAAGTTATTAGAAACAAATGGGCTCCTTTGCCACTACGATGTGCAGCGCGCTCACCGTAATCTCATTACTGCCGTTCCCTTTTCGCCACTCTTTGCCTCTTCTCTTATAATGAACCTTCTTTTTCTTTCAATTTTGTTTGATGCAGCTCTCTTTGCGTGTGCCTATCAGTGCTGTGGCGACACGAACTGCATTACGCCTCCACAAAACAGGAAGAAGGGCAAAGGCTTCAACGCCACCACTGCGCTTCTCGCGTTGTTTCCGTTGTTTTAACTGTCACAATTACCACCAAAAACTTATCATAACATAACCCTCTATTTTGCTTTTGTGTTACCTTCTTTTTTCTGGCAGCACGTCAAGCATTGCTGAGGCCTGTCTTAGAGGACAAAAGCGACGTACACCTTCACTCAGCGATTGAGCTCTCTTTTGTTTTCTTTTAGTGGCTTCTTGCGTGCTTGTCTGCCCTTCTCGCAGCGCCCTCGCCGTTCTCTGCCGACGAACAGCGGAAGCGCCACCCTTTGCGATCCCTGCTGTTTCCCGGCGAAGTAGAAGAAAAGTAGCTGGTTCCCCTCCATCCCCCTTTCACGCCCTTTTCCCCCTAACGGATCTCTATAGCCTCCCCAGCGTGCAAGGAATTAATCCCCAATGCCGATGATTCGTACCCATCAGCGGACGATGGGCTCCATCTCCGCAGCCCTTAACAGCACGCCGTTCGTGGATCGCTTCGGTGTGCTGGCGACGTCCGCCACATTTATCGTCTCCTTCCTGGTGCAGCGTTACTATCTCCGCATTTTTGGGAAGTCCATTCGCCAGGTGCACACCGAAGACGACACACGCGTAACTTGGTCGCTGTTTGGCCACTTTTTTCAGATTGCCCGCATCGCCCTCCCATCATGGCGCTGCCGTGAGTTTGCCGGCTCGGCTATCTTCATTCTACTCTTCGCCGTGAAGGCAGTGCTGCGAGTTTGGGTGTCAAGGGCGAATGGTGAGGTGCTCGCCACGATGCTGCACGGCGCCCGCTCGGAGCGGATCTACCGCTTTGTTCACAAGATCCTCATTCGTGCTGCCGTGGGCTTGGTCGCTGGCATGACGAACGGCGCCATCGAGGGCATTCGCCCCTGGCTCATTGGCTGCTACCGCGAACGTCTTAGCCGCACCTTCCAGCGGCGCTTTTACAAGCACCTTATCTACTACCAAGCGACGGCGTTGGACAATCGACTGGAGGCGGCGGACACGGTGATTGCGACCTACTGCGGTGAGTTTGCAGAGCACTTTGCGGAGCTGCCTTATTACTTCATTCTTCCTGGCTTGGAGTGTGCCACTTCCATGACGGCGCTAGTGCAACAGTCGGGTCTGCGTCCGGCGCTCATGATGAGCGGCATCGCCACGGGGGCCGTTCTGATTCTGCGCGCTCTGTCCCCGGCGTTTGGCAGGATTCACTCGCAGCTGCTCTCCAATGAGGATGATTACCGCCGCATGCTCACAAACAACATGACAAACGTGGAGAATATCGCCATGCACAACGCGGGCGCCTACACCCGCATGCGCCTCGATGCGTCTCTGGCGAAGCTGAAGCACACGCTGGACCACATGGCCCTCGCCAAGGGCAACTTCGAGATGCTGGAGACGACTTTCTCCACGTTCATGACCGTCATGGCGCAGATCGTCACTTTTGGAAGCTCCCGCAAGGCCTACTATCACCGCTCTGTCAGCAGTGTGTATGTGGAGATTCAGCTCATCGAGGACCTCAACACCAGCGTGAGGGACTTCGTTGTGAACTTCCGTGAATTGTCCCACCTGACCGAGTTTGCCACCAAGATGTCTGAGTTCGACACAACGCTGAAGAGCATCGCTTCAGGCACCTTCATCCGCGAAGCCTCGCCGATCGGCGACGAACCGCGGCCCTGCTCGCCCATCGAGTACACGCTGGTCGAGCGCATCACCCACAACAAGCAAGCGAGCGTCTTTCCTCTGGTCAGGATGGAGAACGTCGTGCTAGAGTCCCCTGCTGGCCAACCCCTCTTCAAGGGCATGAGCGTGAACTTCATGAACAACGAGGATTGGGTGATCATCGGCGAGAACGGCTGCGGTAAGACATCGCTGCTACGCATGCTGTGTGGCTTGTGGATGCCCAAGGCAGGCCTGCTCGCACAGGACGAGTCGGTGCGCTTCCTCTTAGCGCCACAACACAGCTACATGGCACCTCAGTGCACCCTGTACGAGCAAATCGCCTTTCCGAATCCGGTGAAGGCCCCGACGGAGCAGATCCGCAAAGCGGTGATCGAGGCCATCGAGCTGGCCGGTGCGCAGACGGTGGTCAACGTGATTAAGGGGTACGAGAGCCCCGTTATGGGCTTCGACCTCAATGATGTCGACGAGTCCTACGACTGGTCGAGCCTAAGTGGTGGCCAGAAGGAGCGCATCAGCATGGCGCGCGTCTTCTTTCACGTCTTGTGCATGGATCGCAGTCGTGAAACCCCTGTTGCCATCCTCGACGAGGCCACGTCGATGATGGACGACACGGAGCAGGATGTCCTCAACCACTTGCGCCGCCTGAATGTGCGCATGATCTCCTCCACACACCGCGACGTAGTCATTCGGCATCATACCAATGTCCTCAGGATTTTCCGCGACGGCAAGTGGACGGCAGAGAAGGTGCCCAACACCGTCAAGATTGGCGAGCGCGTAGAGACGGAGGATAAGACAGTGTAAATGCCGGTTGGCTCCTCAGTTTCCCCATCCTGCCTCCTCTACATCGTTCATATACGTCTTTTGGATTCTCGGAGCACTGTGGCCTCGTCACACGTGAGCTTTGTTTTTCCTTTTTTGGAAGATCATCGCGATACAACTTCATGGCATCGAATGGGATGGGCTTGAGCGCGTGGTCTACATGGGGTCTCGTTTGCCATTCTGATGCACCTTAACCTGCAGTAACTCTCTTCTCTTCTTTTATTGTTCCCCCTTTTCCTTTTTTTTTTTTTAGAGCGTCTGCATTCACTTGCTGGTGCGCAACGTTGACGTTTAATTGTTGTTTTGTTCTTTCATCTCCACGTGGTGTTTGAGCCTCGAATGCCTTTTCCGTTGCTAGTGGCCTTCTTTTGTTGTTGTTGTTTTGAAACTGCGCCTTTTCGCTGTCTATAACGCTGTCCTAACTACGATTGTTGATGAATATAATGTAAGATAGTACATATAGATGTGTATGTACGTATGTATTATACAGGCGTCTGCGTGTTCTCTCTGTTTGGAGCTCTCCGTTTTTATTTTATTTTTGGATTGCCATCAGCTCTATGCGCAGAGAAGATCCTTCTGCGCACAATAGCTTTGCTTTGAACTTAGTCACTATTAATCGCTAGCTGAAACACTGTTTTTCTTTTGGGCCTCTTTCCCTTTTTTTTTTCTTGTCACCGTTACACATTTATATTCTTTTTTGTGCTGCCAAGACTCCCACAAAATGCGGGCATGCACCAAAACGACTGGTCTGTAGCACGAAGCACGCGGTGCGGCATCATTTCTGTCGTTGTTTCTAAAGTTTCTGCCATGCGTGTGGAGTGGCTGGGTGATTGTCGGCGTCTGTACTTGTATGTGCGAAGTCCGCATTACGGTTCTGTTGCTATCGCCAGCGTCGTCTGTGCTTTCTGCCTTTCAAGCTCGTTTTCGACGCCTTCTGCGTCGAAGCGTTCTTTTTCCGATCGTGAAAGGCACGTGCGCACACGCCCTGGTTCAAGTTCACTCTTTGTGTTCAATGGCACATCGTCATTGTGTTGCCCATTTTTTCTTTGTGCGTGCGCGCTGCTCTTCTTTCTGTTTCAAAACAGCAACAACGGCATCGTAGCCAACACCATCTGGCGTTGCGCCTCGTGTTGTGTTGTGTTTCCCTGTTGCCGATGCCTGCCTCTGTCTCACTAGATCGAAACAACAACAGCAACAAATCAAATGGATAAGTATGATGAATAGGCGTCCGTGTGGTACGCGCGGATGAGGACTGCAGCGGATGGCGATGGTAACTGTGAAGCAGAAGTCATTCGGGAAGTGTTGCCCCGCAAGATGAGCTGAGGAAACTTACTCCTCTCTTTTTGTTGTTATTGCTGAAATTTATCAGAGTTGGGGTTGTGCACTATGGGGGACACTTAGAGCGCCCCCCCCTCTTGGTGATGCTAGCGCGATGTGCCTCACCGTTTCGATTAATTTCGCTTGCTTCGATGAATGCGAGCGGTGCGGCGGCAATACCCCCATCTAAGCTTCTATTGTCTTCCTTTTTGTTGTTGTTGACATCTTACAGGGGGCATCAAAGGAGCTTTTTTCTTTTTTGTTTTCTTCTTAAATAATTGTTTAACGTTATGACAATGCAGTCCATGTTGCGTTTTTTGGCAAAACGATACGTAATCCATGCCTGCAGGGAAGGGCCAGAAGAAATTTTTGCTCCTCGTCCCGTGACTATGCTTCAAGCTTACCTATCTTTAACCGCAAGCAACGAAGCATCGCCATTGGTGGAAGACATGGGTTGACAAGCGAGTAGGAAGTCTTGACTTTCTCTCACGCGCAGTGCAGGCTGAGTGTGGAAATGCAAGACCGTCGCAACTACTTTTTTCTTTTCCTGTCTTGTAGTTCTTCACACTATTATTATGCTCTACTCATGCATAATGTGCAAGCATTGACAGGAGGCGGAAACCGTAGAACAAACGGGCGTGTGCGACTTTTGTAGGTGCACGTTGTACGCCGTATTCACTGGGGCGCTGCTTTGGAACGCCTCTATGCCGCTGTTGCCGCAACAACTCGTGATGCCGCTCTTTCCAACGCACAACTCCCCGCTCTTTCTTTCTCTTTCATCCTTAGGCCGATCCCCCCCGGGTTCTAGTCCAGCGCTCCTAGGTGGTTGCAGGGGCTGCCGTGACTTGTTGGAGTGAGCAGAAGAACGCACTTTTACGGCTACTCTTTCCCCAACGTTAATTTTTCTACGTAATTCCCCAATAGAGCCGCTTACCCGCGTGAGCAGCGCTGATTGCCACGCATACCGTCAAGAAGACGATGCTCACCGCCTCCTCTTCGTTTATGGCCGAGGAGACCGGCGTCTGCGTACTGCTCGCACTTCATCACCGCACGACTGTTGTCTCTATTGAAGTAGAGCTGCTCGCCCCGCCATTATCCAGAGCTGAGTCCTCCAGCTTTGTGGTATGGGCGCTCACGGTTCCGCGGCGAGAGCGCAGCTTTGCAGACGGTTTCTACACTGTTGCCGTGCCTGTGCCTCTGGGATGCGTGTCTTACAAGTCTGCACAACAACAGAAGCCCCAAACTGCCGTACTGTCTCTGGGGAGGTGGGAGCTGTATGCTGGAACGCGTGTGGCGCTGGTGCTCGCGCCGCTGGCCAGCTCCGCCGATGCGGTGCGCCACACGTTAGAGGAGGCATTGCGCACGAAGCGATCGCTACCGCCGCCAAAGGATGAGTCGGAACAGCACGCAGCGCTACCCATGCCGGCTGCGCACTGGAGACTGTGCGGCAGCGTGGTTGTAACGTCGGGCCCGGCGGTCGGCGATGCGGAGTGGCAGCCCCTTCTTCATCGACGCTGGTATGAGCTGAAGAGCTATGTGCGTCAAGGCACCGCGGCACCGTACTTTTCGAATTCCTGTCACGCGCGCCGTACCGACGGCACTGCAAGTGACAGCGATGAGGTTGGTCGCAGCGAGGGGCAAGGAAGGACACTGCCGGAACCCATGTACGCGGGTGACGTGCGCGAAGCTGATGCGATATCGGTCAACCGGCATTGCGTTCTGTGGGCGGATGGTGGTGTTGGCCTTTATGATGAGGTGAAGCCTTTCTTCCGCGTTTATCAGCCAGCGCGGCCGGAGAAGACGATACGCGTGCGCCGCTTTCCGCACCGCTACGCGGATGTGATCGGTGAGATACCATTTGGGCAGTGTGTAGAGGCGTTCGGCCGTGCCATCGACTCCTCCACGCAGGAGCAGTATGTCCTCCTGTACCTGCCGGCCGGGGAGGCTTTTGCACACCACGTTGCCACTTACGATCTCACCTTTGTGGAGGATGGCCGTTATGTGTGGGGGTGGTCGAAGCTGGCAGGCAGCAGTGGACTGCCGCTGCTGACAGAGCGGCGGGGCGACGAGACCACGAGCAGTGGACTATTTCAGATGGCCGCGCCACCTGCGAACACGACTACCACCGCCCCTGCTGCGGCTGGTGCTTCCTTCACGTCGACGTCACGCACCAACGCCCAGGAGGCGAGCAGCAAGACAGAGGTGATGCAGCTGCCGGAGAGGACCTTCTACACACCCGTACGAGAGGGCCGAGCCGTCCGCATCCGCAAACGGCCCACGCTGACGGCAGCAACGCTTCGTGAGATGGAGGCAAATGAGGTGCGGGCCGCCAGCGCGCTCCTTACTGTCCCCCTTCGTCTGCCGTCCGACCCGACGGGTGCCGCTGTCCCGCATGTATTTGTGCAGTGGCAGCATGGCGGCTACTCGCTGTTGCGGAACGAAGTGGAGTGCTTCTTGGTGCCAGTGTTGTTGTCACGGGTACCGAGGCGTTTTCCACTTCGCACGCGCAGCAGCGGCGGCGGCGATGATGATGCAGCTCAGGAGGTGGTTGACCTGAGTAGGCAGTGCTCACGCAAGCGGAGGCGTAATGCCGAGTCTTCCGAGGATGGCGACACGGATGCGGAGTTGGAGGAGATGCTGCGCAAACACAAGAAGCCCACTGCCGCAGCGGCTGCGTCCGACGACTCGTTGCTCAGTCCATGTTCGCTTCCCGCGTCGCTGCGGGAGGGCCTGCGCAAAGGCGTTGTGCGGCTGGAGGACCTCCCGCCTCTCTGCAAGCCCAGCGATGAGGATGAGGAAGAAGCCGATGACAGTGACACGTCTTCATGTGCGACGTGATGTGTGTCTTGCCGCCCTCGCTAATGCCGCTTTTTGCCAAATGGGTGCTGAAAGCGAGGGTCCCGTTGCTCTCTGTTCTTTTGTTTTTTAATGCCGCGTTGACGTTACGCAGACGCCTTCCAGCTCCACGTCGCCCTTTGTGGCCTGCACGCACAAGCTGAGGAGGCGCTCGGTGAACGAAATCGTGTGCGCATCGCCTCAGGCTGATGTGGCACAACTGAATCCACAACCGTGTAAGCAAAGAAGCGACATGAAAAAAGGGAAGTAAAACCAACAGGCTAAAGAAGAAGAAGTGAATTGCATACGCGTATAGCCCAGAAAGTGTACTGCGCGATGAGAGGCGACACGCTGTCTTGGCTTCATTTTTCTCTCTAGTGGTGACGAGCAAGTTTGATGCCTAGACCTTGATTTTTCTCAGTGAGCTCTATTAGGAGGGCTCCACGATATCTTTCCATTGCCCGCTGCTGACGTCTAGTTGCCATTTGTGGAAATGCTCTTTTTTATATGTACACGTGGGGATCGGCTGGTCAGGTGGAGTGAGCGCCGTCGTCCCCCGCACCGATGCAACGCTGCCATCAGCCTCATCTACACATCTTCCTTTTCTTCCCTTCTCCCCATCTTTCTCTCTCATTCTCTCTCTATATTTTTTACTTTCCCTCACACGCGCGTGGACACATTGATGAATGCATGAACAACAACCACAACACCTCAACAGGTGAAGAAATTGTTTGGGGTGCACCGAAGGAACTGTAACAAGACATCGCCCGCAGCCATCACACAAAGCGAAGGCACGCTAGATCACATCCCCAGAAAGAAGAAAAAGGTGAGTAAACAAAGAAGGCAAAGATCATCGTTTTTTTTTTTAGTCCTCCTTTTATTCTCTTTTGTTAAGCACGCTTTCCGGAGAGGAAGGGAAAGCGACACAGGTGCGACTGTAAAGAGCGCACAGGTAGAGCTGCAGAGCCGCGCTTTGTGTTACCTGTGTGATTCAGCAGTTTTCGTGTCGTTGAGTTTTTACTGAATTCGTCCTTGTGCCGTTTCATCTGGAAGGCTGACATACGCAACAGTTCTTTGACTCTTTCCTTTTTCTTTTTAAATAGATATTTCTCACACCTTTTCTCGGTCCCCTCGCCGAGCTCAAAGTTGCCTGTCACCCTTTGATTCTCTGCGGTTTGTGTTGCTACTCGAGTTTCCCTCACTCCACAAGCAAACGAATCTCAGCATCACCTGCACGGCTCCCACATCAACGCCAAAGTGTGAACAGCGAACACGTAAGGACAAACACACGGACGAGAGAGAACTTGAGTGGTCGAAATTCAAAAAGAGGACCCCTCATCCCTTTTTCTTTTCTTCATCTCCACTCCCTCATTCATCGTGTACTGCTTTTGCTTTATTGTTGGAGTTACGGGCGTTCGGCGTTTTAGTCGCTCCGCTACATATTTCTGCTTCACCGTATTCCTGTTCTTTTCTTCTATATCTATTGGCCTGCTTTTGGTTGTCACGGACGCCTCTTGGAGCCTATCACGTCCCTCTACGTTTCTCATCCCTCAAAGAGAAAGGTAGAGCACATAGATTGCTCAAAGCAACGACAGCAGTGAGTTGGTTTGTGTACATGCACCGTAATCTTTTTTTTTTACGAATATATATATTAGTTTGGAAATAGCGTATTTAGGCGTTTCATTTGGAGTGTGTTGCCCCTTCCTTTTAGGTTGTGTTGATATATAAAATCGCGCTCCGACATTGTTATCTTTCTCTTTTCACTCCCACCCGAACACTCACGAGAACACCAAATTCTCGTGTGTTTGTTCGCCTTTTCGTTCTGCATTTTTCTTTTCAATCTGTCTTTTTTTTTTATCAGTTGCTCCATTGTGCCTCAGACAACTCGAGCGCCAAACACTTCAGTGCGTAGACGTAAACGTCATCCCGACTTAAACCCGCTCGTGCGAAACACAAAAGGCGTCAGCACCATGCCGTCTTCCTTCAGTGAAGTCCCCGACAGCGAGAGAGCGTTCGTGGACACAGAATTTATCCACAACAATGCAGATATCGCGAGTGACTGGATCTCCATCAAGAAGCTATACCCGAGCGGTGTCAATCAGC
>LJSK01000116.1:0-31427 GCA_001299535.1 Leptomonas seymouri
TCTCCGTGGACGGGGATTAAAAAGAAAAGTATATATATATATATATATATATATATATATACATTTCTCTACTCATGCTTTTTACTTTCACTTTGCGTTTGCTCTCTGGATGGAGTTTTCGTGCTTCGGTGATCAGAAAAATAAAGCGCTCTTTTTTTGATTGCGCTGTATGCTAGTGCTTTTTAGAAGAACTTAAACCCTAAAGTTATGCATTAAACGCTTTTGTGTTTCATGACTTCGGCGACGCAACGACTTATGTGACTTTTCCAGAATTCCATTCTCTCTCCCCTTTTTTTCCCCTTCGGGCCAGTTGACCTGAGCTCTCCATCCGGCTCTCTTTTTTCTTTTTCCTGCTATTTTCCCCTGAAGACAGCGTTTTATTTTTCTCGTTTTATTTTTCGATTTATATGGAAGCTGAGACGATTTGCCGGCCCTCCTGCGCTTCCTGCATCAAATGCTTTACGTTTCTTCTTATTGTTATTTATGTCTCCTCCTCTTTGCGCTTAATACTTCGATGTGCCCTGTTCTTCCTACATTTGTATCATCGTGTATAGGCAGCACTCCGCCGGCTTTTTTTTGCTTTACTTTATTTGCCCCCCTCTTTTTTTATTTTTATTTTTACCTCTTCCAGCTGGTATCAATTGCTTTTTGTATAAATGAGGATAGAGTGAAGGAATCGAAGGCATCACAGCTCTGACGAAAGGAGATGAAGCCATCGTTTTAAGTGCCTACACAAAACAACAACAAAAAAATCGCGCGTCTTTTTAGATAATTACTGGGGCTGACAGTAATTTGTTTAAAGCGCTATTGTGAAATTGAAGTTTCAGCAGCGGTCTCAACATATTTATCATATTGTGAGCCGATGAGGGGGAGTAAAGCGATTGCGGTTCCTTCGACATAGGTTCAGGCCCGCAGAGCGATAGGATGGGTGATTCTCCGTTTCCATCCTAGACTCGTTTTTTTCTTTCTTCCCCCTCGAGTTCAGTTTCATTGTGATCACGATAATTATTCTCATTCTCTCTTGTTCCGATATGTATCGTTTGTAAAGGTTGATTGCTAAATGCCATTGGGTATTGGTAAGTGCCTGTCTTTCTGTGTCTGTGCCTGTGTGTGTGTGTGTGTGTGTGTGTCTGCGAGAGGAGTGCCTATTTCAGGTTGGCAACGCTGATCACCGCTTTTGCATCCTCTTTTCCCCCTTTTTGAAGAGGGCAGCCTTTTTCTTTTTGTGCTAATGGGAGTTCTTTTTTTTCTTTTAATTGCCGCAGAAACGCTAAAGCGGAGCGTCTCTGATGGAGATAGCGTCTTTGAGTACTGTGTCTTCCTTCGGACTGTGGATGAGTATTCAAGTGCTGGCGCAGAAGGTTTTTTTTTTCTTTTTCCTGCTTTTGCGCTCAATTGCTTTAACGAAGTTGTTTCGGATATCTCGTTTTTTTTTCTTCGTTTGAAGGCGTATTTGGCTTTTTTTCTTTAGTGTTTTTTCTTCAGATTTTCTTTCCCTTTGCTAACGTCCCAGTCTGTTTTCCTCTGAGTTTCCCCCAATTGACGCAATGACGAGTGGCTCTTCTATTTTGTGTATTGCGCGCTTTCCACCTTGACAATGCGATGCGGCAAAAACCTTTCTTTTTTTCTCTTGGCTTGCCTTCGCTTTTCTTCAAGCGTGCTGTTGCTGGCGAACAGTTCGTCAGTTAACGCAGAGCCACGTATTATCGCAGGGTCAGACATCTGTTCACGGGATACTAGCTATTCGACCGGCGGAAGGTCTCATTTGTGAAGGATTCACAGTGTTGAGTGCATCATTTTTCCTCTCCGTATCTTCTCCATCTCTTTTTCCTTCTTTGTGTGCTTCTTTTATGTATCCTTGAGTAGGCACGCGTTTGCGCACGCGCTCTCCTGTTGATTTTTAATGTTTTTTGTAATTTTTAAATGCCCCTTTTCCATGTATTACTGCTTTGTGTTGCTCAGCATCTTTTTTTCTTCTTTGATCTGTTCTGCGAATTTTCCTTGTGTACTCAATTTCTTTTCCTACTTGATATAGATATGTATATCAAGCTTGCTTCCCTAACTCTTGTCTTTCTTTGTATGTAATCGCTCCCATCTTCGTGTTTTTGTCTTTGTTTGTGTGCTTCAAAACATTTAAATCCTGCATTTTTTCAAGTGTCGTTTTTCTTTTCTTGCAAATCAGTGGTTGCTTGTTTGTGTTTGCCTGCGTGCTGCTTGTTCGATAAGCGTCTCTTTTAGCTGCTTGTGCCACCCTTGTTTTCACTCTTCTGCATTCATGGGGTTTCCTCCGCCCCTTTTTCTGTTTTCTTTTTTTCTTTTTCTACTGTATGACTCCTGTTTTGTTTTTCTTCCCTACACTCTAGGCTGTAGTTTCTTCCTCTTTTCCCTTTACTTGGATGTATATGTACATATACATATACATATCCAAAATAGACGCGTATACAAAAACGATTCCAATACGGATGCTGAACCACACGAAGGAAGAACGAACGATCAAGGCTACGATCCCCCCGCACCTCTGTTTCGGCTTCTCTCTCTTTTATCTTTTGATGGGCTCATCTTTTATTATTATTATTATTATTATTATTATTATTATTGTTATGGTTGCTACTGAATGCAGCTTCGCGAACGTAGGGGATGGATAAGGCTTGAATCACTGCCTTTTTGCGTTCTTTCTATTGTACCGCTCCTTGATGTTGCGTTGCAGGTTTCAACGAAGTGAAAGGGAGGCTATGACACCAGCGAGTGCGCTGTGCTACCCCGTTTTTAAATTTTTTTTTAAAGAATGCTTTTCTCTCTTTGAGAGTCTTGTGTTAACATTGATAACTACTCATTTGCGTTTTTTTTTTCATTACCATATGATCTCCGCGCCCGCACTTTAAAGAAGTAACAGCATTCAAAACAAAAAAATTCTTGATAAACGTGGCCTTTTTCTTTTATTTCTTTTCATGTCCAGACGAGTTTGATATTCACTATCACACGCCTACAAAATAGCTTCTATGTGTATTCGAAAGCTACGAAATCCTTTTGCATCTTCGCTGTTGCCTCACCTTTCTACTTATTTTCATACTCCATATATATATTTTTCCGGGATTATCAATCACTACTGAAGAAGGTAAAGAAGGATACATACAGACAGAAAAAGAAAATGAAATACAGACAGAGGAGCCTCAAAAAGAAAGAAAGAAGCGTTTGGGACTGCGCACGCCTATTCTTTTTTTTTTCTTCTTCCCCCCACACTCCCTCGTCCGTTCGATACTGACAAGGGCAAACGACGCAGCTGTGCACGATTTCTGCCTTTAAGTGCGTTCTGTGTCATCAATTCATTATTACTACTATTATTATGTTTATGACTATTATTGATGCCACATGAAGACCTCTAGGAGGGGGAAGAAGTAAGAGTTGAGCAATATCTAAATAGCAATCGAAGGGTCGCCATGCTCACTAGGCATTGAGCAACTTCTTTTGTTTTGTAACTCTTCCTCTAGAATATTTTCGAGTCGGCGTTCTTCTACCACCCGCCTAATCTTCTTTTCCTTGCCTTTTTATTTTATCCTTCATGGCCATGTCTCGTTCATGATGATCTCTCCTGCTTACAAACCTTTGTATTCGACTATATACAGTTGTCTAGCATTGGGCGTTGGCACGCAAAGAGCGTCACTGCCCTCCTTCCTACTACTACTTTTTCCTCACTTACGCTGATCTCCATTTGACGGAGCAAAGGACGCGTATCTTTGATACGCAAACCAATACACACACGCCTCTGTTGTAATACGCAACACACGACAAAAAAGACAATAAAACGAATAAGGAGCGATGACTTTCATGTGCTTGGCGATTGTTGCCGCCGTCTACAGCGGCTTTCTCTACCTCATGCGGCTGCGTGCGCTGCCTGTGGTCGTGATGCGTACCTGGTACACCATTCATCTGGTGCTGTGCGTCCTCTTGAGCTGGTTCGCTGGAACGGTGCTCGTCTTCGCGGAGAGGAAGCTGCACCTCCTCAGCAAGTCCACAGCCCAGTCGCTGGAGCGCTGTGTCTGTGCGACGACCTTCGGCTACTGGCTGCGCTTCAACTCTCCCCACATCCACGTGCACTGGATGCCCGGGTCTCTGCCGTTGTCTTCCATCACGGAGCAGCACGACTTGTGTCTCTGTCACACGAGCTTTTTTGACACCATGCTGCACCTCTGGTACGTGCCGTATCGCTACATCTACAAGGCCAAGACGTTTGCGAAGGCGAGTCTGCGCAAGCTGCCACTGTTCGGCACTGTCATCGTGGCTTGCGGGCACTTCCCGGTGTACTTCAACTCCGAGGAGCAGAACGTGTTTTCGGTCGACAAGGGGAAGCAGGCGGCTGTGGCGGCCGAGGTAGAGGAGTGGCTGGATCAGGGCGGATCGCTCTCCTTCTTTCCGGAGGGGGCGCTGAACCGCACGCCAGAGGTGCTGAAGGACTTCCGACTGGGTAGCTTCAACACCATCTTGAGCCGCAAGCTTGCCTTGTACTACTGTGTGACCTACGGCAATCACGAGGTATGGAACCCGTCGCTGACAGGCCTCCCGGGCTACCCGGCAAATGTATACATGTACGTGGGCAAGTACGAGTACGATCCGGCGAAGGTGGATGCCGTTTCCCTCGCCGCCGGATTGCGGCAGGAGATGCAGAAGCACTTGGACGACATGATGGCGCTACGCAAGCGCAGCGGGTACCTTTCGTGGTGGAAGGCGCGGAAGGCCGAGTAAGTTTTCTCGGTGTGCTCTTGCGCTCTACGTGCAGCAGGCTTTGCCTGACTGTTGGTTTGCGTAATACGTCGGGTGCTCATCGTGTGTACATGTGCGTCTGTGCGTGAAGGTACGCGTGTGCGTGCGCAAGTCTCAATTTTTTTTCTTCCTTGCTATGGATGGCGAGATACCGCTTCTGATCCGCCCTTGCTACGCATCACCAAGGCCACCAGCGCAATATGAAGAGCACTAATAGTAGTTGTGGAGGCGTAACGGTGATTCATTTTATTATAATAATACCTAAACGGCCGCTTGCAGTAGCTTCAGTTTCGTCTACCTTCAAATTATCTGTAGGTGCCGATGTTCTCATTGCACCTTCTTCGCACCGAAGAGCGACCGGAAGGTAATTGTTGAAAAAGAAGCTGTCCCACTCTCCTCTTCTGCTTCACGCAGCGCTGATCCGAAGAGTCGCATCGTTGCAGCAGTGTGTAAGCAACACCACCAGATATCAGAGGCGTAGAAGACAAAACGGTGTTGCCCTTTGTTGCTATTTTTTTTTTTAATTTCGCATAGTGCGGCTACGCACTCACTTGTATGCATGGAGGTATCTCATACAGTTCCAGTGCACGCGAGGCTTTAAAAGGGAAAAGAGACGATGCTCAAAACATATAAGCGATATTGTCTTTGGGGTCCGGAGGTCTTTTGCACATGAGTCGTTGCAGCGGCCTGTCTTTTGCGGTGCTCCGTGGCATTTCCCCACGCTTTCCGCTTTTGGGGTTTGGCGCGTCCATCTCCGTTGCATTAAAAACTTCGGCTGAGAACAAAAAGAAAAAAACCATGTTTTTTGTAATGGGCTTTCGCTGAAGGTGCGACCGATACGCAACGCTGTGGGCCCGTCTGGTGCATATGGCCGGCACTTCCAGGCGTGCATCCCGAGGATCCTCATTTTTGCATCTCAATGCTTTTCCTTTCCTTTTCTTTTTCTTCTCTGCGACTTCCGCCCCCTGCCACGGTGATGCCTGTTGTGTATACAGCATTACCTAGGGTTTTAAGCTGTAATTCCTTCACCGTTGCGTTCCTTTTCGCTCTCACGGTTTTCGTTTTCCCGGCCCGTCGTCAGAATCACACTTGTAAAGCAACTCGCAAGCAGTTACACCTGCAGCACAGGCAAGAGAAAACAATATGCTTCTCTGTCTGGCTATTGTTGGGGCCCTTTACGGGGCAATGTACCTGCTGCTCTGCGAGCGCAAGCTCCCCACCTTGGTAATGCGGATATGGTTCACTACCCACCTCTTCCTGTCGATCATCATCGTGAATATTGGGTGCCATATCATTTCCTTCTTCGCCTACACCATCCACGCAATCCCCATCGACACGGCCCAGGCGCTCTCCCGCGTAATGAAGCAAGCTACCTTCAAGTATTTCTTCGCCCCTGTCACCCCGCACGTGCGTCTGGTGGAGATGCCTGGCTCGCTGCCCTGCAGTGTACTGAAGAGCGGCGCGATCTGCGCCTGCCACTGCAGCTTTCTGGACTCTCTCGTGTTTGCGTTCATCACCCCCTTTCTATTTCTCTGGCGCGGCCGCACCTTCATGAAGAGCTCCTTGTTGTCCCTGCCCATCTTTGGTTACGTGCTGCGATGCAACGGGTATTTCCCGGTGTACTTTGCCGATGAGAACAGCCCCTCCTTCAGCTTGAACAAAGAGAAGCAGGCGGCGGTGGCGACCGACGTGGATGCGTGGCTGAGCAAAGGCAACAACTTGTGCTTCTTTCCCGAGGGGGCGATGAACCGCAGCCCCGAGGTGCTCGCCGATTTTCGGCTGGGCAGCTTCAACACAATTCTCAAGTACCGATTGCCGCTCTATTATATTGTCTTCTATGGCAATCACGAGGTGTGGTCGCCGTCGTGGAAGGGGCTCCCGGGCTTTCCAGCGGACATCTACATCTACGTCGGCAAGTTCGAATACGACGTGGAGAAGGAGGACGCACGCTCGCTTGCGACCGGCCTGCGCACGGAGATGCAGAAGCACCTGGACAACATGTTGGCGATGCGCAACGAGTGCCATTACAAGCCGTGGTACGTTGCCCCGAAGAAGGAGCAGTAGTGGAAGCGGGATAGTAGAGAAGCCTCTTTCTTTTTCCTCGAATGGACGTGTATAAGCACACACTGTTTCCTCGTGCAACATGACCTCTGCTGTCTGACGGCGTTGCTTTGTAGTGCCCCTCACTTTACTTTTGCCGCAAGGGATTGTTGATCTTCCTGCGAGAAGAATACATATACATATATATTAATTTTATTTTTGTCTGCGGGGGAAAATCGGTGGTGCAAGCGCTAATGCTGCGCAGAGCCCATTATCTATTGTCCCTTGCTTTTTGTTTTCTTCTTTAACGTGGACTTGAACGCTGTGTTGTGCGTGACGGCGAGGAAGCGGGAGCGCGCTCTCTTCCTCCATTTTACGCCGGTACCCGATGGCTCCATCGGATATCAAGCGATTCGACATGCTTGCGCCAACGCTTCGCTCTCCCAATTTCTTGATTTGGCTGTGCGTCACTCGGATGTTCACGATGGCGCACCAGCCTACATCCACAACAACAGAGCACGACGGATCTAAGAACAGAAACAGAGCACCGGATTGCCTTATCTAGGGACGGCTCATCCGCTACCAGGCAAGGCAGAGGTGCAGGATACCTTTTTCATTCGCGGTGCGAACTGTATGGCGTATCTTCTTTTTTTTTTTTGGCGTTGGCAACTGTCGTTCCTCCCTCGTCACGCGACGAAGATATCCTGAGCAGTTTCTTAGGCCATTTTTTTTTTTTTTTAGGTCTTCCACGCATTTCGCCTTTGACACCGGCTCACACATATTCCGAAGCTGTGCACAGTGATGGAGCTCTCTGAATCCTTCTGCGTGATCAGTCTTGTGTTTGGCTCTGCTTCTTTCCGCCCTCTTTCATTGTGCTCGCCAAACGCATCTACTGCCAACTTCGTCAACGTTGGCTCCATCTTATGGCTTGACGCTGTGCATCCTGCGCATGACGTTTCGTTGGTGACAAGCCTAGTCAGTTTTTCGCGCCGCTGCTGCCTTCTTTCTGAAGATGCGGTCGAGGTTGCGGTGGCTGGGCCCTCCGTGCTCATACGTGCATGCGTGTGCGGAGGGCCATGCACAGTTGCGACAGCATCTAACAGCCGTGGTACGCTGCGTGTCAACACTTCTCTCTCGTCTCCTGCTTCACCACCGATTACGATCCCCGCCTTCTCTTTCTGTGCCTTTGCGCTATGTGCTGCCTTTGGAGAGATGAGGTTTCATAGATTCCTCAACCTCAGATATAACTGTGTAGAGCGTCCGAGGGCAAAAACCATCAGTCACGGCCCTCATTAAGACACAAGCATACACGTACACCATGTTTTTTGAAGAAAACCTCCATGACACGGTGGAGGACGAGTCCCTCCTCCACGACGGCATCGCCGCGGCTCAGCCGCTGTCACAAACAAGCGAAGGCGGCGCTTCCTCGGGAGCCCCCTCGATGGACCGCACCCGCACCTCCTTCGACTTCGAGGGCAGCTTCCTGAGCGGCATCACATCCACGCCGATTGGCAGCGCGTCGGGCCCTCACCACAGCACCTCTGCCGCCGCCATCCAGCTGTTAATGGAGGCGACCGCCAACGAGCGCTTCAGTCCTGAAATTCTTCCTTACCCATCTTCCACTGTGAGCACTGTGATCGGACTGCTGCGTGCGTCGCAGCAGCGGCTGGACCGACGCATCGAGGAGGAGATGCGGGAGAACACGCGCTCCCTTCTTCCTTTTCGCCCTTCGGACATCCAGCACCTGGAGCTGCAACGGGTCCAATTTTTTTTGTGTGAGCTGCTGCGGTGCCGGCTGCGGAAGATCAATCAGCTCTGCTTGTCTCTGTGGTATGAGGGGCAGGTGGCTCAGCGGCGGGAGCAGCGCTCTGCCACAGAGCCACCCGCGGAGGGCGAAGACGGGGTGGCGGCGGTGTCGTCTTCGTCTTTGCTGCCCGAGGTACTAGTGGCGCAGCGACGCAATCTGTCACCGCGCGAGGTCGTTGTTGCCGATCGCCTTGCGGAGAACGTACATAGGGCTGTGCTAGAGTCTGGACTGCAGTCGGCGCCTCCTGCGTTGCAGCACCTCGTGCCACACCTGCCAGACGCGGAAGGGCTGGAAGTGTTGTCGGAACCCCACCTTGGTGCCTACGTCTTTGGCGTAGCGTTGGAAGACTTGGGTGTGGTGAACCTTGGCGAGGGGGTGCAGGACGCCTCGCGTGCGGTTAACGCGGGGGAGCTCTTCTTAACACCTTATCACAACTTCCGCCCTTTTGTGATGTCTGGGCAGGTGCGACTGGTGTAAAGGAAAGAATCGTTGAGGTGCGACTTCTCTGTTTTCTGAAAGATGCAGCGCGCACGGTAGCCGCAGTGTGCCCACGGTGCCCAACGCCTCTCTGCTCCATAGAACACACACTCGCATACATACTTCATCTCGAAGCCTAACACAAGAAAGAAAGCAACAGCAGCACGTCAGCTTCCTGCCCACGCTTAAACGCTGCTAGTTGTGGGACGCATCCCTAGCTTTGAGTAAAAGAACGAAAGCAAAACATGATCGCCAACGTGTGATGCGGCGTGGCCAAAATCTGGATGACTTCCGTGGCATCGTCGCCCCTTTATTTTTCTGTATAGCGCCATCAAGGAGCTGACGTAGCAGAGGGAATTTTCTCGGCTTGCTCTTGCGCTTCTTTATACTCTTTGCCCCCCCCCCTTCTTCTGTGTGACACCCGTTGTCGTGGACCTCTGCTCTCCCTCTCGATGGCAGCTGGCGAAGCACATCTCATTTCTCCCCTCTTATTGTGTGTGTGTGATTCGCCTGCTTGAAGGGAGGGAGTCCCCACATACCATCCACGACAGTACGCGCACTGCGTCTTTGCTGCTGTCTTTCACCGGCACGCATTTGTTGGGCCCCCGAAGACGACTTTTATTTCTCGAATTCGTCGTGGCAGGAGTTTTCGATTGTGCGAAGGAAAAGAAAAGAAAAATAGGGAAGCAGACCACAACCCGCTTCACGCCTAGCCCTTTGTCCCCCCCTGACCCGGAGGCCTCCCTCTCAATGTCCAACAAAGCGGAGCTGGCTGCCTTGATGGCATCCAACGGCGACTATGAAAAGAAAATATCTCTTCTCAAGAGAGCTGTGGTGACGGTCACAAAGCAAAAGCAGGAAGTTGAGAGCCGCCAGACACAACTGCAGGAGGAGCTGCGCACCTCCACGCAGCACCTCATGGAGGTGCAACGTGAGAACACGGTGCTGCGTCAGAAGGTGAAGACGCTAGAGACGCAGCTAGAGCAGGAGCGGAGCAGCGGCTCTGCTTTCGGACAGAACATGCTGAAGGGGTTGTCGTCTATCATGGGGAGTAACGATGCAGGGGGCCGTGGCGGCGGCGGCGGTGGTCGTGGAGGTGGCCGCGGAGGGCGCGGTGGCAGTGGGCCGCAGCTCGCCCTGTCCGCGGAAGACGTGGAGCGCTTAGTAACGGAGAACGAGCAGCTGCATCGAGAAAAGTATACCTACAAAACAAAGCTGGAGGACACACAACGCACCAGTGCCAAGGACATGGCGAACTTAAAGGCGGAGGTGGCGCAGCTGCAGAAAGAACTGGGGGAGTTGCACAGCACACTCGACACAGTCACCGGTCGGTGCGATCAACTCAACGCGGATTATTTGGTAGAGCGGGCGCTGGCCGACTTCTGCAGACATTTTTTTGTTGTCGCTCTCAGTAACAACAAGGAGCGGCTAGCATTGCAGGGCGGTGTGGAGATGGTGGCGGAGCTGCGGTGGCCTACTGCATCCCGCACACAACAGCGGGAGTCGTCTCTTCCTCCTTCCTCCAGAAGCGCTTTTCAAGTAGAGTCACTGCCTTTAGGAAACTGCCCGGCTTCATGTAGCGGCGCAATGCCGGTAGAGGTAAAGGAGCAAGTAGTGCATGCGTTGCAGAGCTCGTGTGGCACCGTCAAGACGCTCCTCCGCGCCATCTCCGTTCTCATCGTGGCGCTGCGCGAGAAGCTGCCTCGGGGGGAGCGCGCCACCGTCAGCGACTTGGATTGCTTGCGTGACCGCCTTTCCGTTTTTCTTGATGCGCACGCAATCAGGAAAGACTGCCTCATGTCCCTTCTGGAGTCATTTGAAGCGTATCTGGCCAACTTGCTGGAGCCACGCGACGGGGCGGCGGAGGGTGGCGACGTATTGACAGCGGAGACGCTGGTGGAGGCGCAGGTGGAGGTGCTGCAGCTCTTTCTCGAGTGGGTGGGCCTCCTTCGTGCGCAGACGCCGCTACTCGTGGAGAGCTGTGCCTCCTACCTCCCCCCAAACCAAACCTACAACCTTCGCGTAGGGAGGAGTGAGGAGGCGCATTACCGTGAGGGAGCAGTGCAGCCTGCGACGACAACGGATCGCGCAGAGTTCGTTGAGGAGATGACTAAGTACGGTTACGCGACGCTGGCGTCTGTTGAAGGCGCACTCACGGCCGTCCAGGTGCTCATCCAGCGCTCGCCCGAGGCCTACTACAGTTCTCTTCGCGCGGTGGACGCGGAAGGAGGTGTAAGCCCAAACAGAAGTCTTGAGAGCAAGGCTGATGAGAGTGCCAACGAGGCGAATTCTTCTCCACCTGCTGCCTTATCGCACGCGATGGATGTGTGCACGTTGCTGGCGCTGCAGCGGTTCTGGTGGGAAGGCTGCGCATCTGTGCGCGTGTTGCGCACGTCTGTCCGCGGGCTCGACAGCGGCATACAGGACTTAGCGGAGGGATGTAACAAGAGTGAAGTTCGCGATACACTGCAGTACCTCAGCAAATGTCTGCGCAGCCTCATTGCGGCCTCGATTGACACTGAACTGATCGGAGAAGGCGCCGAGGCCGTCATGGAGGCTGAGCAGCCCATAAGGTACTTGTATGGTTGTGGTACCTGCTGTGTACCCGGGGGTGCATCGCAGCAACTGCCGTCTCGCTCTCCCTCCTGTGCAACAGCAGCAGCGAACGGACTTGGACATGACAGCCGCTTCTTCCTCAGCTCTTCCTCTGCAGAAGCTTACGAGGAAATCCTGGTGGCTCTTGCGGCCGCCGATCGTGCCGCTGTGGCGTACTACACGCAAATGAACTACTTGTACAGGGAGATGGCAGACAAGGAGGACGCACTGCAGACAGCCGCTGAGGCAGTCCAGGAGATGAAGAGGCTACTGGAGATGGAGCGGGCGGAGTCGGAGCACACGCGGCAGACAATGCAGACGCAGATCAGCGTTTTGTCGAACCAGCTTATTGAGATGGCGGACACCGCGCAGGCGCAGCAGCTGTCACGACTACACTGATAGGGGATGAAGTCAGCGATGAAGAGTACGTCCTCACTTTTACTTCGCTAAGAGATGGCGCTCTTTCTTTTGGTTCATGGCGCAGTTCGCGTTGCTCCTTTGGACCTCTGCGCTTCTCCCTCTCTGTGTTGTCTTGTCTTCTTACTTGTTTTGTGACTGTTTGTATCTGCTGACCAAATTTGACGAGGCAGGTTCCACGTTGGTGCATCCTTGCACAAGCCCCTCTGTACGTTGTCCGCCTGCAAGCCTGGCCTCTGCTTCTTTGTTTCTTTTTGGTGCTTCTCTACCGTATCAACTTACTGCTCTTTTTGTTTGCCTGCGTTCGGTTTGTTTCCCATTTTTTGTTTGCGTGCTTGCCCCACGTGCGATTCCGATGAGGAATCACTGCGTGATATCTTTAATGGATGAGGCGTGGGTATATGTGTGTGTTTGTGTAAAGCTTCGTTTTCCTTTGCCCGCCATTAACAGAGCAGCAACGAGGTTGAATGGCATCATTGCCTTTGGCATATAGAGTTGCAAGGGGTGAATGCACAGATGGCGTTCGCTGTGCACGATCGTTTTCTTTCTGGTGGTCCCGCTTACTTCTTGAGGCATTCACACCTCTTTACTTCTTGGCTGTTGGCCCGCTCTCTTTTTGTTTGTTTTGGTTTTTATTTCTTCGCTTTGCCTGAATCAGATCATCCATTATCACCACATAGACTCACACCAGTCCCTCTGCATGGACCGCACCCGCCCTGCGATCGGGAAGTACATGTAATTGCACGTGCATACTCAGAAGGGAAGCTAAGAACACACAAACACCAATGCCCCGTACGACGGAGCAGGAGCGTAGCCCCGCCATCGCGCTCCACGCCGGTGCTGGTACCATCCGCCGCGATTTGATGACACCAGAGCAGGAGGCGGCGCTCCGGGCGGCGCTGCGGGAGGCGCTGGAAGCCGGCCTCGCCGTCCTCCTCGCAGGCGGAAGCGCGATGGACGCCGTGACGGCCTCCGTCGTCTCGATGGAGGACAACCCGCTCTTCAACGCCGGCTGCGGCTCCGTCTTCACGAGTGACCGCACGCACGAGATGGATGCGGCAGTCATGTCCGGTGTGGACCGTGCCTGTGGTGCCATCACGGGTCTCTGTGGACCGCGCAACCCGGTGCTAGCGGCCCGGGCGGTCATGGAAAAGACCGAGCATGTCTTCTTGGCTGGTGAAGGCGCCCGCCGCTTCACCGAAGCGAGTGAGCTGACAATGATGCCGCCGACTTACTTCGACACTGAGTCGCGACTGAAGGCGCTAGAGGCGGAGCTGGTCCACCGCGCCTCAGGAGCAGCTGACGATCACGACGAGGCCCGCAAGCACGGCACCGTCGGGGCGGTGGCGCTCGATGTGCATGGCAACGTGGCGGCTGCGACATCCACCGGTGGCATGACTGCCAAGATGCCGGGCCGCGTGGGTGACAGTCCGGTTATTGGCGCTGGCACCTGGGCGGACAACCGCACCTGCGCTATCTCCGCGACCGGCCATGGTGAGTACTTTATCCGCTTTGCGGTGGCCCACGAGGTGGATGCGCGGATGCGGCTGTGCCACGAGTCGCTCGCCAAGGCCACCGCTGATGTGATCAAGGAAGTGGGGGAGATGGGCGGTAGCGGTGGCCTTATCGCGGTCGACGCGGAAGGCAATGTGGCGCTGCCACTCAACTGCTCCGGCATGTACCGTGCGTGGATGGGCCGCGATGGCGTAGTGCACACTGCTATCTTTCACGGCGATGCGGAGCCATAGAGCTCTCTCACTTACTACTTTTCTAGGAGGAAAAGCCTCTCAGCGTTCGCTCTCGGCTTCTCAAGCAGCCCTGCATGGGCGAAGTTGTCGTACAAGTGAAGCACCACACGCACTGCTTATTGTGGTTGAAGTGCACTGCACCGCGCAGAATCTACGTTCCGGTGCTACCGCTAAGCCCACAAGGATCGCCGTTATCGATATAACTGTACTGAGTTATTGCCGATGTGTTTCTCCAAAGCCGTTGCTGTGGGATGCACTACCGTCTTTCTTTCTTTTTTTTTTCTTTCCGAAGCCGTTTTGGTATAACAGAAGACCGACAAAAGCAAAAATGACGCAAACAAACGAGCATCACGTGGCGCTTATCCTTCCCAACGCTACAGTAGTGCTTCTCTAAGGCTGACCCTGATGGATGTTCTTTACTTGTCTGACGCAGTGCTCGAATAGTCGACGAAAGCTCTCTATGTGGGCATCCTTCCCCTCGAATCCATGTCGAACTTAGCCGGCAAGCTTGCTGTTGAGCTCTCACCAAATGAAAGGCTCCTGCTGTCCTAGGCACATGTGCGCTCTCATGCCCTACCGTTCTCTTGCTCCTTCTCTCCACGGATCTCGCTGCTTCGATGCCTTGCGTGAATTGCGTATCGCCTTTGCTGCGTGGCCGCTTCCTCATGACGTCTCGGACTTCTCACCTTCCAACTGCATTGTGTAGTTGGAGTTCACAGTGAGCCTTATTACTGCCGTCTTCTCCCATCTTTTCCTTTTTTTTATTCCGCCATTTTCTTTATTTCGTTAAGCGCGTGACGACGTCCGCTATATATACTCCTTCTTCTATCGCTGATCACCAGGATACATCAAACGAACAAAACATATATAACGAACTGCCATAGAGATGTCCGAGCCGGTGAGCGTCAAGTTGCAAAACCCGTACGTCCCTATCGCGTACAACCTCAGCATCAGAGTGGACCTCTCCACCTGGAGCTATGAGGCAGAGGAGGCGGTGCACCTCGAGCGCTGCCTCGCCTATCCCGATGGAGACACCATCCAGCTGCACGCTGCCCCAACGATGGATGTGACCTCCATTAAAGGTGCCACCCTGGTGCGTCGCGATGGGAAGGCCCACACACTCGTGCTGAAGCTGGACGCAGAGACGATGAGTGCCGCCGATCCGACGTTGCACTTCCGCTTCAAGCACACGGTGAACAAGGAGCTGCGCGGTTTCTACCAGGTGCACTTCCAGCACGGCGGGAAGGAGCACCGCATGGCCTCCACCCACTTCGAGCCCGTCTCCGCCCGTCTCTTCTTTATCTGCCACGATGAGCCAGCCCAGCGGGCGGACTTCTCGTTGACGGTGGCGCTACCCAAGTCGGAGGAGCACTACACGGTGCTCTCTAACGGTCCCCTTGTGAAGAAGGAGGTGGTGGGTGACAACATCGTGCACGTCTTCCAGATGGTGCCCAAGTGCCCGTCCTACCTCACCGCCTGCGTGGTGGGTGAGCTGGAGCACATAAGCACGACGGTGAACAACATTCCCATCAGTGTGTACACGACACTCGGCAAGGTGGACCGTGCGCAGTTCGCCCTCGACAGCGTTGAGTTCGCGCTGAAGTACTTTGAGAACTTCTTCCAGTGCAAGTACCCGCTGCCGAAGCTGGACCTTGTTGCTGTGCCGGACTTCCCAATTGGTGGGATGGAGAACTGGGGCTGCATCACTTGCGTAGAGTCGGTGCTGATCGACCCGAAGAAGTCCAGCGTGGATGCAAAGCGCAACGTGTCGATGCTGATCTGCCACGAAGTCTCGCACAACTGGTTTGGCAATCTCGTCGCAGTGAACTGGTGGGAAGGACTGTGGCTGAAGGAGGGATTCGCGTCGTGGTGCGGCGACTATGCGACAGCGGTGCGGGAGCCGAAGTGGAACGCACTCGAAGTCGCCGCCCTTGCCGTAAGCAGCGCTCTCAACGACGACATGTACGAGCACAGCCACCCAGTCGAGGTTCCGATCCTGGACCCGGCCGACATCACCCAAATCTTCGACAGCATCAGCTACGACAAAGGCATGGGCCTTGTCTTTATGCTGCAGGCGTTCCTTGGTGACAAGTGGGGCCCGGCGGTGGCGCACTACATCAACAAGTACCAGTACAAGGACACCAAGACGGTGCAGTTGTGGGAGGCGCTGGAGGAGTCATCGCAGCTGCCCATCACCGAGGCCCTCACGAGCTTCACGACGCAGATGGGCTACCCGATGATTCACGTCGCGCGTAAGGATGAGGGCCACATTACAATGCGGCAGGAGCCGTGCCGATTTATCACGGCAGCCCAGAAGTGCCACCAGACATGGTGTGCACCTCTCGTGATTGAAGGCACGGACAGCACGGCGGGCCGCGTGACGCCGATGCTGCGCGGTAATGCGGGCTTGGAGGTGGCGTTGCCGGCTGAGCTGGCGAAGTCTGCTTTTGTGAACGCCAACCCCCGCCGCACTGGCTTTTACCGTTGCCGCTATGAAGACCGGATCTTCGAGGCGTGGCTCGCGAGCTACACAAAGTTGTCCCCGGCGGATCGTCGCGCGCTCTTCTCCGACACCTTAGCGGCGATTCGCATGGGCTACGACGACATCGGCCGCCTTGCCATGATCGCCGAGGCGGTGCGCGAGCACGAGACGGACATCTACGTCCTGCGGGAGTTCATCCGCACGATGCAGATCTTCTTCGGTGCTTTTGACGACGCCGCGGTGCGCAAGACGCTGCAGAAAGAAATTTTTGCTTTCTTGATTCCCGTCGCGGAGTCGCTGATCGCTGCGAAGCCGGGAAGCGATACCGAGGAGTTGCGTCGCAACTTCTATTTGGATGCCGCTGTGTCAACCATCTTGTCGAACTGGGAGGTAGTGGACGCCGCGGCCCACCCGATCATCCACTGGGCGCTGGAGCAGGCCACTAACTTTCTCGGTGGAGCCGAGTTCAACGCGGCCACCCTCCGATGCTGCCTGCAAGCGTACCTGCGGCTCGCAAGCGCTGAGGAGCTGCCCGGCCGCAACGCCCAGCTGTACGCGAAGCTGCAGGAGGTGGACGGCAATGACGAATTGTGCCGTGCGCTGATCATTGCCATGGCCAGCAGCCCTGCTCCGGACTTCGCCATCGATATCATGAAGAAGTGCATCGGGAGCAACGGCGTGCGCAGTCAGTACGGCGTGCAGGTCTTCTACGGTCTCCAGACGAATCCTATCTTTAAGGGCACGGAAGTGTGGGACGCATTCCAGGCGAACTTCAAGGGCGTTGACGAGCAGTGGGGCGGAGGCCAGTTCCGCATTCAGGCCATCGTGTCCTGTGTGGGCGACACGCTGACCGGCGAGGAGGCGGCTGCGCAGTTCGAGACTTTCTTCAAGACGCACCCTCTGCCGAACGCGCGTCTCGCTATTGGGCGTGCCGCAGAAGACCTGCGCATCCGCGCGTGGGTAAACAACAAGTGGAAGAGCTCTTTACTGCAGCTCATGCGCCGCCACTAGCGCCTCGCCAAGGAGAGAGGAGAGAAGCAAAATCAATTTGGGTACACTGCACATGCGCGCACGCAGAAGATCGTCAAGCTACGGTTGCTGCTATGCGTGCGTCTGTGCCCGTCTGTGTGGTGGACGATGCTTCTTCTTTCTTTTTTCCATCGTTAAACTTCTTTCCTTGTGTGTGTTTAACTTGCCTTTTGTGCTGCCGCTTCTCCTTTACCCCCCCCTTCGTTGATCGAGTGCATGTGTGTGCTGGCTTCGTGAAGCACGACTGCATACGGCTGAGCAGCTCTCGATTGCACCTCTTCATTTTTGTTTTTTTAAAGCTGTGCGCGCGTAGGCCGTGGCAATGAGCCAGTGTGAGCTGAAACCTTAAAGGGTAACATCGCGAAAGCAATCGCGGAAGGCAAAGAAGCAAGCATCAGCCGTCGAGACGGAATCTGGCGGCTGTGAGGGCGCTCTATCGATGACCAACAAAAAAAGAAGCAAAATCGTGTATAATGGAGGGCGATGTGGTTCTGAGCTCTGCCACGTGAAAGGGGAAGAACGCGGGGGAGTACATCGCCAAGCATCTTCTCGATAGAAGGCTGATGGTTTTTTTTTTTTACTCACTGTATGCCCTATGAAGGGGGCATGTCCATCCTTTAACGGCTTTGCCCCCTAGTTGTGATGCCTCGCCTACCGCTCTCCACTTCACATACTGACTTTCACTTGCGATACTGTCGCTCGCCCCCTCATGTCTGCACTGTCTGACCGCATAAGAGCTTATCAAACGAACGGCTTCTATTTGCAACGACAGAGCATCAACTTCGTCGCATCTCGCAACAATGAAAGAGGCATCAGTGCTCGGTGCGGGGGAATTGGGTAAGGCGTGCGCCCTGGCGCTTGCAGCCGGTGGTGCTTCTGCTGTGCGCCTTCTCACTCGTGACGTCTCCCTCGTAACACTGGACAGCGGGAGCCGCGGCCCATCAGCCGCAACACCAGCCTCGCCTTCCAATGAAGCGGCGTCGTCGCAATGGCCGTCTTCGATTGGCTTTTATAGTGTGAGCCAAACGCTCAGCGACGATGTAGCTCTGTCACAATATACGAAAGGGCCGCTTTTTGTCTGTACGCCGATCACCGCGTACCTGTCCTACGACAACACCTGGGCCAAGACAGCCCTCGGCAGCGAGCACAGCGCCGTCACGTACGATGTGCTACGGCGCTGGCGACGCACCGTCTCGAATCCTCCTTTGTCCTCGCCTGCCTTCCCGGCTGTGCGACCTAACGCCTTAGCGCCGTTTGTGAGCACGTTGACGCGAGGCTTCACTGCCGATGGCTTTGTCCCTGCCCAGATTGCGGAGGAGCTGCTAAACAGAGGGACATCAGCTTCCCCAATAGACGATACCGACGTGTCTGGCAGAGATGATAGAGATATACCTGTGCTGGTGGCCGCCGGACCGCTGATGGCGATGGAGTGGGCGCGACAGTGCACTCCCATCACGAGCAGCCCGGATCAGGCGGCGTCTTCCTCCTCGAAGACCTCGTTTATTCCGCCTCGCCCGCGAAGTGTGATGGACGGCAACGCCGAGGCAGAGGAGCAGAGTGAAGAGTTACGCCCTGTGAGAGGCGGCACGAACGCGACTGCTTTGGCGTCTTCGTATCCACACGCGTTCTCTGGAGCGTCGCTAACCTTCGCTGCTTGGACGCCGTCGATCCACGCAGACGCCGGCAGACAAGATGCACTGGCCCAACAGCTCCACGAGATGTTTTCTCGAGAGTCCATCACATACCTGCGCGAGCCCGATGCGGCAGCAGTGCTGTCGATTGTCAACGGCTGTGCCCCTCTCTGCGCCTTTGGCGCAGGGCTCGTCAGCAGCGTCTACAGCGGTGCGAACGTGAACGCCCTCGCCTCCTACGCCCAACACGCCACCTCGGCAACGGAGCAGTTGATCAACCAACTTCTTGGACGGAGCAGGGGGACACCGCTGCCAATTGCGGCGTGGTCCACATTAAACTGCGCGTGTACGTCTTTGGTATCGCGTGAGTTCGCGCTCGGTCGCCAGCTCAACTTCTACTTTCGAAAACAAGACGCGGAGCAGGCGATTTTTCGTGGTCGCACGCATCAGCTGTTTGCGGCGACGGTTGACGGCCTACATACCCGCATGCAAGCCAGCGGTGTGGCCAGTCCTTTTTATGAGGTACTCATGGACACGTACAACACGATGATCCGCGCCTCGCGGGCCGGGGAGGGGCTGGTGAAGGAGGGCTACTACGGCTACCGTGACGCGCAGGAAGACGAGAGTGTGCTGCTGCGACACGCAATGCAGGTGGACGAAGCGATGCTTTCGGGCGACGAGGGCCGATTTGCGGCTGCCAAGGAGCGCCTGGTGAAGGCGTTTTCAGGTGCCGTGGCCCAGTAGCGGCCACGACGCCCTCCTCTGTTGCCCGCTCGACGTTGTGGGTGCGTCTGCGGCGCGCCTTTTTTTTTGGGCATCCTTCGGATATATTTGCGAGATCCTGCACGCCTTCTTACAGATCAGCAAACTTGTTGTAATCAGAGGTTGTCGTGTTGCGCGTCATCGCAGTGATAAGGCCCGATGTTGGAATGGGCCTGACCAGCTCTGAATGCGCAGCCGTCTCCATGAAGGGACGCCATTGCGGGCAAGCTCGCATGGCCAACACGCGCGCCCTCCTTCTGCGTATGCAAAATGAAGGTGTATGGAGACGCTGTATCTGTTGCATGATACCCAATTCTTTTTTTTTTTCTCTCCCATCTCGCGTCTGTAAGTTGGGTACACAAGTGAGTCAGCGCATCCGCGTTTCTGCGCCGCAGGCCCGTCTATCATGCTGACCTCTTCCTCCACATCCTCCTCTCTCTGCTCATCCTCCACACGGCGCTCCTCGCCGGGGGTGATCATGAGAGATTCAAATGAGCTCTGCGATCATGGAGGGGGAGACGGCGACCTTCAGAACCTTCTCTTCGCACCTGTCACGAGCTGTGAGCTGATGCGTGTTCCACAGGACTACCATGACACTTTTGGCTACTTGCACAATATGCAGCTCTTCTTTTTTGATGTGCTGCGAAAACCAAATAGAATGCACATCAAGGACAAGCGCGTTTGCTTTATTACGGATTACACAATCAACCTGGCCGCGCAGGAAACCGGCACCGTGTCCCGCTGTTCCAAGATTGAAGATGTGGCGGAGCTCATCTGCGACGTGCACAGCCGCGCCGTCGGCATTCGTATGAATCCTCGCCCCTTTGCTGTAGAGCCGCGAGATTACTTGCACTGGAACTGCTTCTACGAGATGCCGGTGGACTTGCTGCTCTTTGCGGAGTCCGCGGAGCAGTTCACCGAGCTCATGCGGGTACTCCGCTTCGTTTATCAGAAGTGCACCAAGAAAGACATGCAGTGCCGCGTGTTGCAGCAGCGAGAGGAGTGGGGGGCGACGCTGGTGCTGTGGCCGGACGGATCGCGGGTGAAGAAGAATGCCATGTTCTACCACCGCGTGCCACTCTCTGTGCATCAAGATAGAACATCAGCGCCGGCGCCAAGCGACGGTCAGCAGTCTGTTGAAGTGGCGCAGGCACATGTGACGCGGTCTACGGCAGTGCCTAGTCGCGACACCCATTCCGGCGTATCACTCGTTACTCCGCCCGCTCTTCACACACCGCTTCCACAGCCGTCCTCACGTCCCCCCGAGGGTGTTAGAAGGCTAGAGGTTGACGCGCTTGTGAGTCGGACTTTCACCCGCAACGCTGAGCCGCAGAAGCAGATGCGCAGCACGGTGGTGGGGAGCCATTCTGCCACGAAGAGACAGCAGAATCCGTTGGCGCCGGAAGCGAATAACGAAAGTGAGAAGGTGGCCGCTTCCGCGGCAGCATCTGTCGGCAGAGACGCACGCGCGTGCCGCTCTATTTTGAGTGACGCTTCCATTCTTGGGTCTGACGACACGATGACGGGGCTCTTCAGTCCACTCACCCCGGCCTCGCCTGGGCAAAAGCCAAGGGCAACGAGCAGAGTGAGAGCACTAGAGGCAATGGTGAAGGAGAAGCAGCAGTGCTTTCGCGAGTTTCTACAATTCCGTTACTCAAAGGAGTGCGAGCTGGACAATTTGAATTATCATCTGAACACATTAGCCTCCTCGCACGGGACGCTGAGCTCATGCGAGCCGCTCCTCTACATGCAGCCGATTCAACTGCCGAAGAATCAGCAAGGCAGTTCTGGTGACAGGAAGAACACAATCGCGAGCGAAAGAGAGAAGAGAGGTACGCACAACCGTCACCGCGATGACGACGCTGGTGACAACAACGGCAGGCACCCTTCACTAGCTCGAAGCTTGTCCTCCTCCTCTTCTATTCACGAGGCGCAGTTGGTAACTGTTAAGCCTATTCGAAGAAGTGGATGCAGCATGTCGGAGCGTCCAGCGATGGATCACCGCAGCAGTGCCGCAAGCAGAGCTAAAGATCAATGCTGTGCTGGGTCGCCACAGTAAGTTTAAGGAGGAAGTCTGGTCGTACGGCAAGGTCCTGCCTGCGGAGCAGCAGGAGAAACGGAATACATATCGGCAGGATCAAATCGGCAAAGGCGAATATCATCAGCACCGAAGCCACCGGCCACCTCCGTCATCACCGTTAAAGCTCCACCTAAAAGGAGCTGAAGTACTTGCAGGGGTTAGTGTGGCAGAGAGAGCGGGCTCGGAAAAAGTCTCCAGAGCAGCGCAGTAAACTCCCTTGCGTCACCTCTCGGTACTCGGCTGAGTCGATAGCTGCTGGAGATCAAATCGGCGCTGTTGTGCAGGAGTTGGTACGGAAACCGCCTGCGATGGGATGTACGGTGCCGGCAGCTGCGTGGCAAGGCAAAGCCCTCGCATTCAAACCACGAGCCCCGTAGAGTTAGTGATGCTTTCCTTTTTTTCTTCTTTGCGTCTTGACTGCATCAAACGCGGTGTTTGCGTTTATTTATATATCGGTAAGCTTGCGCAGTGTTTCGATAAGAAAGCCATTCGTTGTTTTAAAATATTATTATTATTTGAAATGAATACTTCATCAATTTTGTCGGTCGGTATTACGTGCTTTTCTCGTGACTCACCCTTTTTTTTTGTTCTCTTTCTCCTTTGCTCGTTTCTCCCGTTTCTTCAAGCCTTGACGCGCAACTAGCACTGTCTTTTTCGTGAGCTGTGCTGCTGCTCTCTCCTAACAAGTCGCTTGTATGGAGGCTGAACTTCCAGGGTTGCCGGTGTGCATGCGCTTACGTTGTGGTGTTCTCCAATCAGTCATTTACTCCAAAGAGTTACAATTTTTTTTTTTGTGTGTACTTATTGCTGTGTTGTTTAATCTTCTGCTGCTGTTGCTGCTGTATCTTTAGCTTTTCATTTCCCTTTTATAAATCGTACGCTCCGTCTTTCTTTTTTTTTCTCCTAAATTTAAGTTGAATCGATCCACACTGCGAAGGAGTCAAGGACGCGCGATAGTGTTTCTGGAAAAACACTCTAGTAGATGTTCGTTAGGCAATATTAAGTCTGAAACGGGTATCCAACACAAAACGCGGCTAACCAAAAAAGAAATTTAGATATATATATATATATATATATATATATATTTATTTATTTATAAATGTGGAAGATCATGACGACGGCCATTAGCGTCATGCAGGGGCTGCCGACGTGCACTTCGCTCCTTCAGTGCAGCCCTCTCACGTGCCTAATTTTGTGTAAACGCGTTTTTTTTTTAATGGAGGTGTTAACATCGCTACACTTCTGGCGGTGGCCCCTTCTTTTTCTTACCTTTCAAACTGTGGCGTCGCGCACCTCCCAACACAACTCGCTTCCCCCTTTTCTTGTCTCCTCGCGGATGTGCGCTCGGTGCCCTCACGTGTTCTCCGCGTGCTTCCTCCACTTGGACGAATGTGTTGGAAGCATTCTTCCTCACCCCCCCCCTCGGCAAAGGCCGACGTGAGCACAAGGCAAATACTGTGGACTGCAAATCGTTGAAGTGATCTGGAGCTCGCGATAAGGGATCCCGAATCGATCTACACCCCCACTCTAGCTTTTTATAGTTGTAATCCGGCATTGATACGCTGGACATTTCTACAGGAAAAACTAAACACGATGGGGCGCATTACGGTGGAGCTGCTCCGCCGCCGGGCAGAGCACAACGAAGGCTGCCTTTCCAACCTCAAGGAGATCGCCCTGCATCAACAGGACATTGAGAAGATTGAGCTCATCGGCGACGCTTGCCGCCAACTTGAAATCCTCTATCTCTGCAACAACTACATTAGCAAAATCGAAGGCCTGCGGCACCTGAAGTGGCTGAAGTACCTCAATTTGGCGGTGAACAACGTTACAGTGATTGAAGGCCTCCAGGGCTGCGAGGCACTGGAGCGGCTAGACTTGACGTTGAACTTCATTGGTGACATGACCTGCGTGCAGAGCTTATTGGCTAACCCTTTTCTAGAATCGCTGCACCTGACCGGCAATCCGTGCACCAAGACGGAGGGCTACCGTGCCTATGTCGTGCATACACTGCCACAGCTGAAGGAATTGGACGGTGACGAGATTATTCGAGCTGAGCGTATCACGGCGCGGCAAGCCGAGGATGTGGTGATCGAGGTGGCAGAGGAGGAGGCGGTGAGGGTGCGCGAGGCGGAGCGGATTAAGCAAGAGATGCTAGCGAAGGGCATCGACCCCTTTCCACCAAAGTTCAACGAGCAGGGCGAGCGTATCTACGGCCACACACCAGAGGAGCGCCTGCAGATGCTGCAGGAACAGCGGGAGCAGGAGCGGAAGCAGAAGGGAAAACAGGAGAACCCGGAGCCTGGCAGCATCGCCGCCGTGCACAAGGAGCTGCGCGATCAACGGTTGCGCGACGGGCCGCGGCTCACGCCCGAGGAGGAGAAGAAGAAGTTTGGCCGACTGCTCTTGCGCAACGAGGGCCGCGTTGCTTTTCACGTGGACCAGGACGGGGCTGAAGAGGTCGTGCTGACCGTCGAACCAGGCAAATTTATATCCACCACGCTACTCTCCGTCACTGTAGAAGTCGATGCGATACGTGTGACAATTAAAGGCAAGCTCCTGCAGGTGCCCGTGGAGGATGAGCTGGCGGCTGACGCTGCGCAGGTGCAGCGGTCGGCGACGACGGGCCAACTAAAGGTTACGGTCCCGTACGCGCCGGAGGTGCGGGAGAGGCGTGTGAGTGCTCGGGCACGACGTGATCGTCTTCGAGGTGCGACATCCCCCACTGAGGGCGAGACAGCTGCTGCGGTGGCTGTGAATGGGCTGGCGAAACAGGCTGGAAAGACGAACAGCGAGCTCGTTGGGGCAGGATCCGGTTCTGCTTCCGCTGCTCCGTGCTCCGCCATGGCAAGATCTGCTTTATTAGACATTGAAAAGCGCATGGTCGGAGAGAGGGACGATGCGGCTGCGGAGAGCGCATCAGCTGTAGCTGTCAAGGGTAACGCAGTGAGATTGGTGGAGGAGATCGCGCCCTCCTCCGCTTCCGCTCAAGAAGGTGAAGAGGGAGGCACTGCTGCTGCATCTCAGGGTCGGGGTCACGAGGGCAGTCATTGGGACGACCTTGATTAAGGTAGTAATACGCAGGCTCCCTGCGTCCCGCGTTACGTGGAGCCACGTATCTATGTAGATTAGTACAACTCTCCTTTCTTGCCTTGCTCCACTCCTGCACCCACGCCAGGGCCTCATCCAGGCAGCGAAGTCTCACTCTTGCGGATAGGGGCATCCTCTGGATGCGGCATTTGCTCTCGAGTCGGCAAGCTCAAGTCTTTCTATTCTTTCGATTCCACTGCTCTCCAATTGCCGACCGTGTCGGTCTTTTGGTCCTTCGCTGTTCCTATTCTTGGCTCTTCAGCCATCATCGAGTCGTCTCCAACTCTTCGAAGTAACGGAAGGCGGTGAAGCAACACAGCGTGGAGACAGCTTTGACGGTGCCTATGGCAGGGCCCGGGAGTGCACATGAGTGAACCCGAGCTCCCAGAAAGGCACAGACACAGACGCAATGAAAACGGCAGTGATGGGCTTTCGATCGGACGTGAGAGCAATTTCTTGTTTTCCCATGAAAATGTGTAAAGAAATACGTGGGTGTGCGGGGCATGGCGATACCTTTGAGTGCAGGCTGAGGGGGACCAACCTGCCTTCCTCTGTCTTTACACACTCCTCTCTTCAGTGTTGCCATCATCTTCCCTTCCCCAATTCTCTTCTCCGCTGTTTTTTAAATATAAATATAAATATATATATATATAATCTTTGTGAATATGTTGCGTGTCCATGACGGCCTCGGTGATGCAATAAACGTTTCCTTGCGGAGGAGTCTGAGCGCCAATCGTTGACTTGTGTTTCCCAGCACTTTCTCATATCTTCTTTTTTTTTGTCTTGCTTCTACGCTGCGTACTGATCTTGCCCCCTTTTTTACCGCCACATCCTTTGCACCGTGTGTCACCCTCCACACACACACACATATATATATCTATATCTATATCTATATATATATATATAGTTCGTCCTCGGACGCGTTACTTCGACTTTCCTGCATTCCGTTGCTGCTCTCTATTAGTATCCTTGCTGTGTTTTCAGCTCTCCCCTACCTTGGTGGGCTTTCTTTTGTTTGCTCCCACAGCAAGTTGTCGGTGCGGTGTCCGGCAATCACATTGTAGTCTCATTGACGCGTGAAAGAGACAAGAGGAAAAGGGCATTTGCTGACTTTCGCTCCTACTATATTCTGCTGTCGCAATCATGGAGCAGCTCATCAGCGTCATCAACTCGCTTCATGACGCCTTCGCCGGCGTCAAGATGAACATCAAGCTCAACCTGCCCCAGATCGCTGTGGTGGGCAGTCAGAGCTGTGGTAAGAGTTCCGTGCTGGAGTCCATTGTTGGGAAGGATTTTCTGCCGCGTGGCTCGGGTATTGTGACACGGTGCCCCCTCGTCCTGCAGCTGGTGCAGCTTGACACGAAGTCGGATGAGGAGTGGGGTGAGTTCCTGCACTTGCCAAACAAGAAGTTCTTCGACTTCTCGGAGATTATGGACGAGATCACGCGCCGCACCAACGAGGTAGCCGGCCCATCCGCCATTACCGACAAGCCGATCAACTTGAAGGTTTACTCTTCCGCCGTGCTGAACCTCACCTTGGTTGATCTGCCCGGCTTGGTTATGAACCCGGTGGGCGACCAGCCAAAGGATATTGACCGTCAGATCAAGGAGATGGTCACCCGCTACGTGTCGCCCAAGAACACTATCATACTCGCCATCTCCCCCGCCAACACCGATCTGGCCACAAGCCAGTCGCTGCGCCTGGCGAAGCAGCTGGACCCGGAGGGCTTGCGCACTGTCGGTGTCTTGACGAAGATCGATCTGATGGACAAGGGCACGGACTGCTTCGACGTGTTGACGAACAAGGTGCTGCACCTGCGCCACGGCTTCGTTGGTGTGGTGTGCCGCAGCCAGCAGGACATCAACGATCGCAAGTCGATGGAGGCGGCTCGCAAGGCGGAGCACGACTTCTTCGCAAACTCACCCATCTACGCCCCCATCGCGGATGAGAGTGGTACAGTGTTTCTCAGCAAGAAGCTGAACAACCTGCTGCTGGAACACATTAAGGCCGTCATCCCTGATCTGAAGCGCCACGTCGATGTGCTGGTAGATGCGACGAAGAAGCAGATGGACAAGCTGGGCATGTTCGACCAGGACATCGCCGAGCCGAGCGCGCAGCTGCTGTCTCTCATCAAGGTATTCAGTGATACAGTGAACCAGACCATTGATGGTGGCATTACCGATGCCACGAAGGAGCTGCTAGGCGGCGCGCGTCTGGACTACATCTTCCACGAGTGCTTCGCCACCTACGTGACCAGCCTCAACGCGAAGAAGGATCTGACTGATGACTATATCCGCATTAACACACGCAACATGGCCGGTATGCACGCTACGCTTTTTCCGTCCGATCAGGTCTTCGTAGCCCTGTCGAAGCAGCAGATCGGCCGCCTCGAGGAACCCTCCATCAAGTGCGTCACCTTCGTCTACGAGGAGCTCCTGAAGATCGTTGACATCTGCGCCGTCAAGGTGGACCGTTACCCAAATTTGAAGGAGGCCGTTATCGCTATTTGCCAGAAGATGCTGCTGGACTACCGCGCCCCTACTTCGGCGCACGTGCGGACCATCATTAACGCCGAGCGCGGCTTCATCAACGTGAAGCACCCCATGATGGAGGAGTTAGCCCAGCGCGCCTTCGTGAACATCTACGGCTCGCCGAATGGGCAGCAACAGCAGAACCAGCAGCAGCAGGGGCAGAACCCGAGCGGCGCGAATAGCTCCCCGACCCCCAACGATCCGAAGCAGCCCAACAAGGACGCCAAGAAGGATGACAGGAAGGACGATAAGGGCAAGAAGGACGACAAGAAGATTGAGAAGCCGAAGGATCAGGGCTGGATTGAGACTATAGCGGGTGCCGGCGACCGGTCGGACATGAACGACGTCCCCTCGCGCATTATGCTAGGCAACAGCATGTCCATGCACGAGCAGCACATGAACAACGCTATTCGCGAGATGGTGGAGGGCTACTTTGCGATTGTGAAGGGCAACATTTCAGATCAGGTACCCAAGGCGATCACGCTGCTCATGATCACTCGCCTGCGCGAGGAGGTGTACGCGCGCCTGGTGCGTGAGCTGTACTCGGAGAAGACCGCCAAGGCGCTGCTGGCGGAGCCGCCGGGAATTGCTGCGCAGCGCAAGGCCGCGAAGGAGATGCTGGATGCGCTAACCAAGGCGCAGAACGCTCTCAACAGCGTGCGCGACTACCAACTGACCAAGGACTCGACGGCCGCGTGAGTGAGGCAACGCAGTCATGGCAAGGCAAGAAGTGAGGGGGGGGGGACCGTCAAAGGCATATAATCTGAGAGCGAAAGGGGTGACGTGGCGCATACGATCTGTTGAGTTTGATGCTCTTCGTACCTTCTCATCTTTGTCTCTGTCCCTCTCTCCGAATTCCTTGACTGTGGGGTGGTGAAATGTTTTGCCCTACAGTTCTGCCTTTTTTTTTGTTCTTGGTTTACTGTACCGCTGAAGCATTTATTTTTCTCGTATTCGCCTATTCGCCTGTTTCCTGATGTTCTTGTGTTCTCGCCACATAAAGTTGGTATCGTTGCGTTTTAGTGGTCAATGGTGTAGAGCAGCTCCTTCGCACGGGATGGCGCATGGAACCGATAGGCTTATGAACGCAATGGAGCCTCTCTCTCTCTTTGCATTTACTCGCCGTTGTCGCTGGGGTGTAGAGATGCGAGAAGCGCAGCAAGTCCTTTTATCCAATTGCTGATGAGATCTAACGTTCGCACAGCTTTGCATATCTGCACACACCGTAGTACATGGATTTATGTGCGTGTACACATATATATAGATACAACGAGAGCGATAGAAATAACGGAGGTAGTGGGGGGGGGAGGCCAACCTCGCAGAGCCCCCCTTTTTTCGGTTGCTTTCTTTCTTTCGGTGCCAGCCTGTTCGTTTCATTTCATTTCGTTTCGTTGTGTCTTCGCTTTTGCTGAGATTGCTCTCATTATTGTTGTCATTCCTATCGGGCCGCAAGAAGCTTTTTATTATTATTAATCCGAACGCCACCGCAATGTGTAGGGCATTATCGTGTTAAGAAGTTCGGCCTCGTTTTGTAGAGGTGGGGAAAAAAGAAGAACCGTGAAACCAAAAAAAAAAGAAAGAAGAGGTGGAGAAAAGGAGCCGTCTGTTGTCTCCATCATTCCGCTCAGCGGACGGTTGAGGTGCTGCGGCACTCGTTTTTTTTTTTATGGGTTACTTCTATTCGCAAGCTGTTCTGTGCTTCTTTTTTTAAAAAAAAAGGTTCGTGATTGCTGTGGTGCACCGGATCTCAGCAAACTTGAAGCGGCAAATGGGCGAGGGAAGGTAGAGACAGCCGCTGTGCAGGCTAGAGGCAGAAAAGATAAGTCGGGTGCTACCCCTCCCCCCTTTCGATTTGGAAAGGGATTGCGCTGCTGTCGTCTCTTTCGTTCTCCTGGGCAGTGCTCTTCAATGCGCCGCTCAGGCCAGAAGCTGGGGCATTTTCGTGCACCGTTTCTGAGCCGTGTGCGGGGGTGGAGACACCTGTGCGACCTCCGAAACGCGTTCGTTTTTGCCTCCGCTGGACGGATCGGCGGGCCCCAGATAAACACCTCGATCTCCCCCATAGGCTCCATACACGGCCCACCCCTCAAAAAGAAAAGGTGGCTAAGGCGTGCGTCGAGTGCTCAAAGGAGGGAAAAATCCGGTACGATGTCTTCACCCCACACCTCTTCCCTCACAATGCAAAACCTCCCCCCCGATTCGTTCTTTTTCTTTCTGGCTCTTTAAATGTTCTGCTTGCTGTATCCCTGCGTGATCTTTAAACGTCGACAACCGACAAGAACGCGCCGCCAAGCAAAAAAACATATCTCTGACCTCTCTGCTTTAATTTTCTCTTACGCCCTCCCTGCTTGTGGCCTTTTAACTCAGTTCATTTATTGAGATAGAGAGCAATACGGTAGTTTCATAGCTGCTCTTTAAAATCTCGCACTTGAATCAACATGTCCAATCGTGTCTCTCTTCTCGTTGCCTGTGTCGCTGCTTTGATGCTGCTCGCTGTGTCCGCCTCCGCTGCGGTGCCGCGCTGCGCCGAAGACGGCTTACTCATGGAGTCGGCACAGGCCTACCCGGCTGTGGTGAAAGGTGGGTTGACGTACAATGGCTTGAGGAGCTGCGATAAAGACCAGCGCACCTCCTTCGACGTGGCGAACTTCAGCAAGGCCTCTTCGACACTGGTGATGATGAACAACTGGGAATTCATCGTGTCTATCCGCAGCGACGCCCCGGTCGTGTACACATTAGCGGCGAAGTGCAACGATAAGGTGGTGTGTGAGGCCGACATCGCCTTTGTGGCCAAGTCCAGCTATCTACCGCTTCCAAAAATTCAAAAGCTGTGATATTCTTTCCTTCTTTCCCCTTCTTTTGCTTTCATTTTCATCTTGTTTATGCATTCTGTTCGTGCTTCATTAACATTAATTTGTTTTACTTCCTGCGCGCAAAGCGAGCGTGCGCAAAGAGATATTCTGCTTCTGCTAAGGCTGGCTTCTTCACCTCTGCGGTAGTGCGCACTGCTTCTGATTGTTTCTGTGCACCTCCGGACGCGAGATTGCCGCCATGTTGCATCGTGAAAAAAAAAAAATCTTTGGTGATGCTCCCTCTCCGCTTCTTTGCCATGGCGAAAGATGCGAGCCTTCGCGGAGTCACACATTGCGCATCTGCGCATGGTTCCGTCATGGCAAGTCGAGGTGAAGCAAAAAGCAAAAGGTAGTTGCTGGAGAGGAGGATGTCATTGCTCCTTCTACTCCGTGGCCATGCGCCTCACTCGTGAGCTCCAAGACTGCAGGATAGCTTGAAGAATCGAAAATGAGCCATGTCGAAAGTAGCCAAAACGCTACGATATGGAAGAGGCTCGCACGCGTTTCTTCTCCTGTAGAAATCCACACTTTTTTTTTAAGGGGAGAGCTAAGAAGAAAGGAAGCAAAGTATTTGCTCTGCTATTCTTCATATTGTTGTTTCCAAGTTTCTGCACGCATTGCTCATCGTTGATTCCTTCAAACATACCACTTTGAAGTCTTTTTAGTTTTGGCTAATACTCTCTCAACGTAGACCACTGCATACACATATTATTCGGTTTTCTTCCTTCCGGCTCTCTTCTATTGAATCTTTTTTTTTTCCTTATTTTAATCTCAATTCGCTCATATATACATATATACTGAATCATGTACTACAGTACAACTTGTTTTCATTACTCTCCTTCACTTGTATTTTGTTTGTTGTTGTTGTTGTTTGTATGCAGTAGGAGGGCGAGGAAAATGAAGTGGTGCGCACTTGCCTCAAAGGTGATGCACCATCACCGTGTGGTACAAAAGAAAGAGGCGGTATCCGAATTACGGGAAGAAACATAGCCGTGCATTTCATCGATGTTTTAATTTTATTTAGACCGCTGAAGTTAACCTTTCTGCGTACTGCTTTGCTTCTTTTTTCGTATATCTCTGTATTGATCTATGAAGTGACATTTTTTTTTTTTCTTTCTTTCTTTTTCTTT